>JAASGO010000540.1:0-20269 GCA_023334245.1 Globisporangium cederbergense
CAGTCTACTGTTGTTGTCGTCGTGAAGCAATCTGCTTTCTCTATCGTTCTCGACTGTTGTCTGCGTAGTCTTCTGCGTAGCAAACGGTAGACTCTGGTAGAAACAAGTAGCTTTACTCTAACAGATCAACTTTGGGATAAAAGTGCCGTGATATTCATCCATCCATACCTATTCAAAATGAAAAGCGCGCGGCGAGGAAGGCGGTGGCGCCAGCTCTTGCGGCCGATCGCGACGCATACACACAAACGACGACGCGCAGGAACAAAATGACGAGGTGGAACAGCTGTAGGAGGGATGGAATGCAATCAGCGAGGCGTGATGCTTGTATCGGAGTGCTCTTCTGTTTGTTGTGAAGTGCGCACACCACGATCCTTCTGGCCCCTTGTTTCTTTTTCCCCAACAGCAGGCTGGCTACGTCAGGTGTAAGCGCCAGCACAAGGTGCGCATGCGCGAGCAGCACGCAAAGGTGAGCAAGGAGGTCTCACTCACGCAGCAGCAGATGTAGAAGCACTGCACCATACTGGCGACCATCGACAAGGTAGAAGGCCGCCTGAGCAAGATGTTTCGAGGTGCGCCAACTGATCTATGGAGGCGGATATGCTGGCATACGCCTGTTCTCACTCTGATGACTTGTGAGTGGTATGCCCATCTACAGTGCGTGAGAAGGACGCTCTACACGTCCTCTAAGCGCGGCTCCACAGCGTGAAGGAGTGAACGAAGAGCCTCCAACACAGTGGGAGCAACAGCAACGGTTCTTCGGCACCACCAGGCGCGCCACTCTCGACTCGACGTCGACTAGCGCGCGCTCCCGAAGATAACTGTGTGTGCGTGTCGTCAGTCACGCTCCAAGCGACTCGCCCGAGGGCGGCCGTGAAAGGAGCAGCATCAATCAGTGTCCCAGACGACGCCAAGACAAGACGCAACAACTACACGGAGATCGTCACGCGCAGCGCCTGTCGACGCCAACACCCATTACAAGGAGATCGCCACGCATCCTGTGCGTCTACTGATCTGGTGGCAATGAAGCGGCAGAACCAACTGCTGCAACGGGCGCGCGCGCTCGGACTTAACGCCGCAGCAGAGCCAACGAGCTAGCAACCACAACAACCACCACAACAACAACAACAGCAGCAAAGTCGCAGCCAGGGTATCAAGTCGCAGCCAGGGTATCAGTACCACGGGCACTCCGTTTTGTGGACGCCGAGCGCAAGAAAACACCAGTCGGTCGGTGGCTGGACAAAGTGCTCCCCTGCGACGAACGCTGGTGAATGGATTGCGATCCGCTGGCAGGCGGGTGTGGTTGGTCTCTCGCCCGAGGAATGGCGGGGATGACGTGACGCCGCTGGCAGCTTTCAGGAAACCCAACAAGCAAACGCCATCACACAAAGCAAAAGCTGTCCTTGCTTTGCTGACGCACTTTGCTTGCGCAGCTGCAAACATTGCGCGTCCTTTATTTTTAGCTCGGTACGATGGAACAATAGCGGTGTGCGCCATGTGTGCGTTCAGTAAGAAGCCGAGTCGTGTCGTTTCGGCCGGGGCGGACCACTTTAAAGTGGCTGCTGCGAATGAAAGTTTGGTGAGTTTGTTAGCAGCAAAGCAAGCGCCCAATTAATTCCTTCCGCACGAGGGGGCACGGAGCTTGTCACCATTTATTTGGCTTTGTTTCTGGTTGTGGCAGGCGAACCCTGCTGCAAGCAACGGGCGATTGAGAGGGCTGACGTTGGATACATTTCGTGGCTGCTTTGTCTCCCCCCCAGTCTCTTGCAGCCAAATGCACGTGCGTGCACAAACGCAGGAGCAGCCAGCAGCAGACGCAAGAAGCGAACAAGCCAGCCAAGCAAGTCAAGAAAGCAAGCAAGTGCTTGCGCGCCGCACGTTCGTTCTTCTTCCACCCAAAACAAAGAGCAAACGGGCTTTTTCCCTGAAACGACCATCAACAAAGTATGTAACGCTCCCAACAAAAGTTCCCCCCTCCTGAATTTTTCTTTTCGTGTTGGGTTTGCGCGAATGAAGGAGCTCGCTCGCGCCGCTTCAAGATCGCACCCCTCCGTTTGACAACTGAACGACTGTGGGAGAGATTGCTGCGTTGCAACATGACGACATGTACGGTACTTGTCTCTGATAAAATGCAGCAAACGAGCGGTGCGCAGCGCAACTGAAACCGCCCTCTTTTCGAAAGCAGCCAAAAAGTGATTTTGCTTCCAAGAGAATATGCCCACGCAACAAGCAACCAAACAAGCACGAGCACTTTACAAAATTGCAGCTGTGATCCTTCGAAGGGAGAGGGGTTTCATTTTGCTGCTGCGTCACATTTCGCTCGGAAAACCATGTTCCAGATCGCTTTTTCGCCATCGAGATCTTTGGTACACCAACTTCAACGTGTATCCGGATCAAGCCTCCATTTCCTCTCTATAACAAAAAAATAGAAGGAACTTCATCCAGCATGGTAGCATTTATACACGGCTCCGTATACTAAATCAACCAACAAGCATTGACTGGGTGGCGTGGTATTTCCCTATACACATCAACTATACACCCGCACACTACCATCTGGCACGGCACCTGGGCTACTTTTCCTTCCATGCAACCACGCCAGCAAGCAAGCAAGCAAGCCAACAAGCCAACAAACAAGAATGACACAAGCAAGCAAGCCAACAAACAAGAACGACACAAGCAAGCAACCTTTCGGGAGCAAGCCTTGCGTCCAGCGAGCGTCATTCGGTCATTTCAGAGCTAGCGAAGAGGTCCACAAGCCTACCAGCCACCAGCGAACCAACCATTCTCATCTCCGCCATGCTCTCATCTCCGTCCAGCGGTTGTCAACCTCCGCACCCCTTCGCCATGGGAATCCACTCACCCTCGGCATCGCAGTGCACGTCCGGTGAGTCGGCCGCATCCACGCCCGTGAGCTCCAACCACTCGTTCTCCCAGCACCAGCCCATGATGAGTGGCGGCCACCCGCGTCTGCACCTCAACACGATGCTCCCCATGGACGACGAGTACATGCGCAGCCCTACCGGAAACTGCGGCCTGCCGCCGCACCTCACGACGCCCAAGCAGAACATCATGACGATGTCGCCAGCGTGCAACTTCGAGGCGTTCTCGCTACACTTCCACCTGCCACTCAAGACCGCGGCCGAGAAGTTCGGAGTACGCGCCACAGCCTTCAAGAAACGCTGCCGCGCGATCGGCATCCGTCACTGGCCGTACCGGAAAGTACGCAGCCTCAAGCGCTCGCTCCAGGAGCTCAGCCGGTGTAAGGAACAGGGTGCGCTCAATGAAAAGCAGCAGTACCAGTACGCCACCTTCAAGAAGCAACTTGACAAGCTCATGGCGCCCGAGACTTACGGTAAGTTATTGTGACATTTGAGCTTTGGGTGCCTCTGTATGTACACCAGGCTAACTTGTGTGTTTGACTTCTTGTTTGTAGGCATTGACCCGTCGGGTCGCATCTCCCACGAGCACTTTGACGACTCGGAGGACGAGTCAGAGGACGACGACTCGAGCACGCAGAGCCCGCGCTACGGCGCCGCCGCGTTTTTGGACTGCAACATCAGCCCCACGGAGGGCGACAAGACCTTTGGCGACTTCTCTACGCCCGCCCACCTGCGTGCCTTCCGCAACAAGCACTCGGTGAGTCTCTCTCGTATCTTTCTAGTCGTAGTAGTAACCAAATTTGGAGTCTAACACTGTTGTCTCCCTCTGTTTTTTCTCTATAGCAATACATGCAGGCGGCGCACTTTGCCAAGTCCATGAACCAGCACTTCAACAGTCCTGAGATTCACACATCTTTACACCGACTTCAGCAGCAGCAGGCACCACTGACCAAGGAGCCGCTCAGTCACTTGTACAGCAAGTTCCCCTACGGCATGTACGACCCTTACGTAGCGCACGACTCGGTGATGGAGAAGGGCAAGGCCATGATGCAGAGCCACAACAACAATGGGTCGTCCTCGGACGAGTCCGAGGACATGAGCGACCAGCCGTCGCACCACATCAACAACCACAGCCACTACCAGCAACAGCAAAAGCACCACAACAATCACGGCCACCACGGCAACTTCCTGCCGACGGCCACGGTCGAGATGAAGTACGAGGATGTGCGGTCGCTCAACGAGGCCGACGACGAGTTCACGGACCACGCGAGCCACATGGACTACAACAATGACCGGTTCTTCGACGACGTCTTCCTGCAGATTTCGCCCGACTACGGCTGTCTGGTGTAGACAATGCATCGCTCAACCCTGTCCAATAGTCCACAAACCAAGCCAGTCAGTCAGTTAGTCAGCCAAGCCGAGACAGCCATTCTTTGTCCGTCGAAGCCCCTCCAGTCCGTCCGTCCGTCTGTTCGTCGACCGCTGTTTCAAAGTTCGTTGCCAAGTGGAAGTCACGAGCCAGCGGTCGAGCGGTCAGTCAGCCAGTCCCCCTTGTATCCATATCACCCACCACCACTGCCCTCTCGACCATCTCTATCCAGCCTGCGTGCCCATAACCCAAACCAGCAGAGCAGATAATAAGAAACAATGCGAGGCAACAGAGTCCTCCGAAAATCAAAGCTCTGGGTAGCTCTCTCCCCACTGAGGAGTCACAGGGCAGCAGAAGCAGTTAGAAAAGCGCCGTAACAGAGAAAACAAGATGTGTATCCTACCTTTTTTTCCACCCATTCGCCATCCGACAGAGTTCGCCAGTTCGTTCTTCCGAAAAACACGCAATGGGAATTCGTGTTGATGATGATTCCTTAAAAGCGCAACTCGCCTCAGGGAGCGTGTGTGCGCGATGCAGGCTCAGCCGAACGACCAACAGACTCACCCCTCGCCACACTACTCGTTAACTGATAGGTGCGGTGAATGATGGGAACAGAAACGGCTTCGGTACGGAAAAAAAGCAAAATCTCCTTATGCTCCAGGCAGTGACTCACTCAGCTAACGCCCTCTTCTAATGGAGTTCGCTTCACCTTCAAGATACCAGGAAACACAAGAAACGCGAACTGGGAAACTGGAAAGTTGGTGACGGAACCGAGCGCTGTGCTTGACTTAGTACTCTTCGCCGAACTCCTCGTCCTCGCCTTCGCCGTCCGCAGTCTCGGCGCTGACCTCTTCGTAGTCCTTCTCGAGCGCAGCAAGGTCCTCACGGGCCTCCGAGAACTCGCCTTCCTCCATGCCCTCACCCACGTACCAGTGGACGAACGCGCGCTTGGCGTACATCAGATCGAACTTGTGGTCGATGCGCGAGAACACCTCGGCGATGGCCGACGTGTTCGAGATCATGCATACGGCACGCTGCACGCGAGCGAGGTCACCACCTGGCACGACCGATGGCGGCTGGTAGTTGATGCCGCACTTGAAGCCGGTTGGGCACCAGTCGACGAACTGGATCGTGCGCTTGGTCTTGATCGAGGCCACAGCGGCGTTCACGTCCTTTGGCACGACGTCACCACGGTACATGAGACACGTGGCCATGTACTTGCCGTGGCGAGGGTCGCACTTGGCCATCATCGACGCCGGCTCGAAGGCGCTGTTGGTGATCTCCGCGACCGAGAGCTGCTCGTGGTACGCCTTCTCAGCCGAGATCACTGGCGCGTACGAGCTGAGCATGAAGTGGATGCGCGGGTATGGCACCAGGTTGGTCTGGAACTCAGTGATATCAACGTTCAGCGAGCCGTCGAAGCGCAGCGACGTGGTCAGCGACGAGATCACCTGCGCGATGAGGCGGTTGAGGTTCGTGTACGACGGGCGCTCAATGTCGAGCGAACGGCGACAGATGTCGTAGATGGCTTCGTTGTCGAGCATCACGGCGACATCAGTGTGCTCAAGGAGAGCGTGGGTCGAGAGCACCGAGTTGTACGGCTCGACGACGGCCGACGACACCTGTGGCGACGGGTAGATCGTGAAGCCGAGCTTGCTCTTGCGACCGTAGTCGACGGACAGACGCTCAAGCAGAAGCGCACCGAGACCCGAACCGGTACCACCGCCGACGGCGTGGAAGACCATGAAGCCCTGGAGGCCCGTGCAGTTGTCCGCAAGCTTGCGCACACGGTCGAGCACGAGGTCGACGACCTCCTTGCCGATTGTGTAGTGGCCACGCGCGTAGTTGTTGGCCGCGTCCTCCTTGCCGGAGATGATCTGCTCCGGGTGGTAGAGCTGACGGTAAGTGCCCGTGCGCACTTCGTCACAGACGGTCGGCTCGAGGTCCACGAAGACCGCACGTGGGACGTGCTTGCCAGCGCCCGTCTCTGAGAAGAAGGTCGAGAAGGCGTCGTCGCCGCCGCCAATGGTCTTGTCACTCGGCATCTGGCCGTCCGGCTGGATGCCGTGCTCGAGGCAGTAGAGCTCCCAGCACGAGTTGCCGAGCTGGATGCCGCCCTGGCCGAGGTGGATGGAGAGGATCTCACGCATGCTTGCTGGTGGTTGAAGAGAGAGTGAGAGTGGTGCTTTCGAGTGCTTCGCGGTTGAGAGGAAGCGTTGTGATGGCGCTTGCAGTCAACTTTCGGAATGAGAGAAGGCTACCGCCCGCGTTGCGCGTCTCGCAAAGGAAAGGAAAGAAAGGGGGCGGGAACTTTGTGCTGCTTAACAACCGCTAACCTTCTTCTCGTGTTGCATTTGAATTTTCAAACGGGAACAGTGAGCCAATCAGAGAAAGAGCGCGTGAAGGGCGGGGGGCGTTGTTCTTGAGGTTAACGGCTGTTAAGCGCGAGTGGTGGTGGTGGATGCACATCAGAACAACTGGGACGCTGCGGATCGCAATTCACAGATCGCAATTCACGATTGGTAGAAAATAGATATATGCAACATATGATTGGTCGAAAACAGGATCGGAAATAGATGGGAATGATGGTAGAAAGGACATCATTCTTTGGTGGGGATGTGTTTGATTTGAAATCTGTTTCCAGAGGGTATGCAAACTCACGGCTGTTTACATTACTACGTGCCAAAATCAGATTCGAGATTGAACTGCCAAATATCAGATATCAGAGGTGTCAACGGACGGATCCATGATGTGCAAAACGTCTTATTGAGCGCGCGCCTTCGTCATGACGCGCGAGTGAGTCTAAATGCAGAGAGGACGCGCGCGCGTTTCCCTCGTCGAGTCCTCTGTCTGAGTCCCTCATCGAGTCCTTGTCCTTTGTCGCCTATCGCAGCCATTCAAAAGATGATGGGGCGATGAAGCGGTTGTTCTGTGTTGTGCCCTTTCGCGCGGAACAGAACGGATGGCTACATATCCTTTTAGTGGTGGACACCAGTCGTTTCGGCGAAGGTCTATAATGCCACAAGAACTCTGAGCGATGCTAGACCCCTTCACTGGACCACATTCGCAAACTTATCCAAAAACAGAATGGAGGGTGAGGAGACAATTGCAGCATGATGCGCCTGGTTGTCCGACACCTCGATTTTTTCGGCTGCAACGTGTGACTTGCAGCAGCCAACGGCTGCACACGTAATCGCGCAACGTCAACTATAGTCACCCGCTTCAACAGTGGGCTGGTATCTTCACGTTCAACACTGCGCCGTGAGATTAGGCAATTTGAGGATGTGGCGATCTTGAATTTGACATCAGCACGAGAAGATTCAGCACAGTTCTATATCTCGCGAGCTCAGACGTCAACAATAAGAGCTATTAGTAATGTACGTGAGGCTTTAAAGGATTGTAGCCTAAAGGTTTTATAATAGCAGCTCCTCCACACTCACTACTTCCTTTCTACTCGTTCTTGACGTGCGCTGGAGCTACGAGGAAGATGTAGACGTTGCCATTTGTGCGCATCACGCCCGGACGCAAGCAAGCGCGGCGCTTGTGCACAACGATCTGCCGGATGTCTTCGATCTGCATTGACATTCATCAATAAGGTCAGCACGTATGTGGGACTGAAGCTTAGCAGAGCAAAGCCCAGAGCGCAAGCCACACGCACCAGTGTCGGATTCAGGTTGAAGTAGTTGTGCCGTATGAAGTGCACGTTCTGCTCCATCCACGTCGTGTCGATGACGTCAATGTCAAGAAAGTCGAGCGGCTCACCCGCATTGTCTTCATCACCTTCAACCAAGTCCACATCCGAGCGGTCGTTGTACGCGTACGAGACCACATCCGGGAAGTTCGCTTGTCGGTTCTTCTCGACCGCCTCCTTGCCCAGATCCAGCGCGAAGCCGTCGCTTTCCCGCATCTGCACTCTCCATCGGGGCGACCAGCGCGTGGGGCGTTCCCGTTCTCGTTCGCTGCTATTCTCGCTTCCCAGATCGCGGTGCAGCATCTGCACGCGTTTGCCCATCGAGTACACCAGTGGGGCCAGCAGGTACTTGCGTAGCAGCAGCTCGGACCAGAACAACGCGCCGTCCTAGTTTCAACAAGAACAATAGAATTGATAAGTGAGAATTCAACACAATGGCTGGTTCAGGTGACTCGCCCCTTTACACACGTACATTTGAGTCGGCGTAGACTGTAATCTGGTGACAGAACTTTCGACATTGATCGTATCCGCCGTTGACGCGCACAAAGTCGTCGCGTGGGAAGTCGGGATTCGAGAAGATTAGACTGGTCAGTCGCGCTTTTCGCTGCTGCGTCTTCAACGCGGTTGAGTTGAAGGACTCGTTGTGCGTCTGGAGACAGCAAAGTATGTTAGTCTACTTCTTCACATGAGCATAAGGCGCAACCTCACAAACACACTTACGTAGAAAACGTCGTCGAGAAGGCCGCGACCGAGCGAGTTGAAGAAGATCCGAGCCCCCATCGAGTGCGCGATAACGTTGATCGACGAGTAGCCGGCGTCCACGAGACTGGCGAAAAAGTCTCGGAAATCGGTGGCGGTCCGCTCACTCTCACTTCCGACCGTTTTTGCTAAAAATGAGAGTCAAAGGTGTGGAATGTTAGCAAAGCGCGTATGTAGGTGAAAAAGAATATGGCACGTATGCATACCTGGGAAGTAAGCCAGTGTGCCTCCGGTGGGCCAGCTGAAGATGAACGGATGGATGTGCGTCGGGAAGTTGCCGAGTGCCAGCAGCTGAGCCAGCCGCGTGAGACTGTAATCCAGCGGACAATTGTATCCGTGGAGGAACACCAGCGCCTCCTTTCCGTCCTGTGCAATGCAGTCAAAACAGTCACCACCATCATTTAGTTATACGTCAGAGTTTGGTTATTTGCTAATAGCAAAGTACAAGGTCGTAGCACAATTGGTCACCTACCTGCGCATGATGGTTCGAGCTTGAGAAGGACTCGCCGTCTCGAAACGTGAACGATCGGGTCGCGACCGTTTCGTCCATGGCGCGCACTCCGTCCAGTGGCGTCCTCAGATACGGTAGACACTCGGCTGCTGACTGGGGCTCTTTCTCTACAACACCACTTGTCAAATGGTGTACCTGAGGCAAGAACGAGAAGAAGCCGCCCGACACGGAGCACTCGATGCTGTTCAACATATAGAATCCCAGACATAAAATCGATGGTTAGCAACATTAATCTACATAATACCACCAGGAATCGTGAAAGCGACTGTACCTGGCCACACCCCATTGAATACCTTTCGGCGAGTGCTTTGGGATGTACAGCACTTTGTCGTTGCGTGGTTCGGCGCGGTTGTGGCAGAACCCGATGCGCAGGTTGACAAAGCAGTAGCCACTACCACGCTCCTGGCTCTGGAACGGGCCTACGGGGATGCCGTGCTCCCACTGTCCTCGCAGCTGCTCGCCGTGGAACGACGAGTCGGACCAAATGCCAAAACCATGCGGCTGGCCGAGCGCGTCGAGGCCGCCGCAGTACGATACTTTGACGCGACTGCGCTTGTAGAAGCGCGCTATCGAGCGATACGTGAGCGAGTGGTGGCGCTTGCTTGCGACAATGTTCCACCAGCGCTTCGCATTTAAGAAGCGCCTACGTACGACCCATGGATACGCGTAGTGCGTCACAACGTGAAAGAGGATTGTGATGAATTCCGCCACGAGCAGCACCGTGAGAATGATGTGCTGCTTCTCCTTGTCGCTGTCCGATGCCTTTGTGCCGAGCCACACGATCGATTCGATCTGGCCCGTGAACGCGAACGTCGCCAGCTCCGCGACGATGATCCAGTAGATGAGCCACCGGATTACGAGCACGATCTGTTCCCACAGCAATGATAACGAGTCAGCTTTCTCGCAGTAAACCAGATTGTTGATGACACAGAAGGCGCAACATGGTTCGTTACCTCAACGAACAGGGAGACGAGGAACAGGTTGAGCAAGAGCGCGATCAAGTTGTCGGTGCGTAGGAAGCCCTTGTCTTCAGCTACCAACATATTAGCAGCAATTGTAATAAGTATGCAGCGATACACCAGTTGCACCGGATAAGCGACAACACGTACTCGAGGACTTGATGAGGTCGGCAGCGAAGACAGCGACGATGTAGATCACGATGAGCCACGTCACCAGCTGCGTCGATGCTGAGTACTGCAGCATATAGTAACACATGTATGTCAGCAGACGCACATACACAGTAGCGCTTGTCTCATAAGCAACTCACCTGCTTGTACACGCCTTTGTACTTACGCTGCACGCGGCGCTCTGTCATCACCGCAAACGCTCTACATACCCAACAGCAACGAGGGAAGCACAGCGAAACAAGCGTCAGTCTGCAAGCCATGTGCACTCCCGCTCCCAACAAGGTGTAACCACACACAGTCATGAGGAAGCACGCGCGCTTGCGTACGTTATATAGTTGAACCCGCTCGCAGCCTTCTCCATCGCATTGCCTGCGTCCTGCTCCGTGTCTGAATCGCCAATGTCGAACGCCTGGAAGCTTTGCCCACTGCTGCTGCTCGTATCGCGCAGCAAGTGCACTGTGAGGTCGTTACACTCTGGCGACGACGATGAGGACGACGACGATACGGGCGTCATGTCCGACGGTTGCTGCTGCAGAGCGTTCGGGGGCGCCATCGCTGCGCGCGAGGACCGTAATGCGCGAGGCTGCTTCTGTTGACTCGAGGTTTCTGTGAAGATAGTGGTGAGCGCAGCAAAGTGGTGCCCCGTTGCGAGAGTGCCATCACTCTACAGATTCATATCGCATCTCTTGCGCTTCAGCCTTCTCAAAATCCGTTTTGGCTATTTGTGGCTGTCTGGAATGCGGTGCTGCTGGTAAACAGGTCGGGGCATTCACAAGAGCAATCGTTTTTTCCCTACGATTAGTCGGCCACCTGAGAAAATCACAGCTCGGATGTTGCATAAACAGACAAACAAAATGTTGCTGGAACTGAAGCTGCTGTGGCTTCCCATTCAAACAACCTTCCAACTATTGATCACGAGCATCTTAACAGCAATAATCAAGACAAAATCACGATAAAATCAGGACGAATTGTGGCATGATTCACTCGCACATCGCACGAATGCTAGTATAAAGTTGCGCGAATGCAAATGTGTCAGTGTAATGTTGTTTGGATGTGGCCTTTTAAAGGTTGCTTGTATGTGGACGTACACTACTGGTACAAGTGCAGGTTACTTGAATGTGAGCCTTTTGAAGTGGTGCGCTTTGCTTTGCTTTTGTGCGCATCGTCGCTGCCAATAGCATCTCTGGCGACAATGACGGCGCACCGTTTGACTGGCGGGAGCAGCGAAAGAGACCACGACCACGACGCGCAGCAGACGCAGTCACAGTCGCTATCAGCAGCAGTGAGCGCCACTGACAACAGGAAGCAGATGACACTGACCACGAGCCCGCGTGACGAGAGCGAGCGCGTCGACGCCGGCGAGCAGCGCCCCGTGAAGAAGGTCAAGCTCAATGGCGTCGCACCCGCGCGGCGACGTGTGCTGGAGCACCCGTACGGCGTTAAGCCCGTGGGCAACTTCTACGAAGACATGGACAAGGGCATCAAGGACTGCCGCGCCCCAGGACTGGGTAAGCTCGCGTTCCTCTCGGACCAGCAGATGATGGCGCTGCTCAACTATTTCCCCGCGACGGACCTCTCGAAGTTCGGTGAGTGCAGCCGGGCATGTTACGTGTTCAGCTCGCACGACGAGCTCTGGCGCACACTCGTACTCGAGGAGATGGAGGGTAACTTCCAGGCGAAGGAGACGTGGAAGGACTCGTTTATCGCGACCAAGTACGACGGGAAGCGCAAGCGCAAGCCGATCGCTGTGAAGGGCTTCTACTCGGACCTGCTGTTCCAGTCGTTCTACTGTGCTGCGGCACCGATTGAGGAGAGCTGGATCGCCGTCGAGAACATCGATCGCCGAAGTGCTAATGAGCTGACGCTGGAAGAGTTCAAGCGCGATTACGAGATGGGAAACCGTCCGTTGATCATCACAGAGGCGATCCACAAGTGGCCCGCTATCGAGAAGTGGACAGACGAGTACCTGGTGAAGGCGTGCGAGGGACAGACTTTCTACGCCGGCGGCTACCAGGTGTCCATGGACAAGTACTTGCACTACAGCCGCACTCTGGTGGACGATCAGCCGCTGTTCATTTTCGACAAGCACTTTGCAACCAACGTCCCGATGCTCGCCCCCGACTACGACGTGCCGCAGTACTTCCAGGAAGATTTCTTCTCGCTGCTGGGCGACGAGCGACCGGACTATCGGTGGCTTATCATCGGTCCAAAGAAGTCCGGCTCGACCTTCCACATCGACCCGAACTCGACGAATGCGTGGAATGGAGTGATCCGCGGTGCGAAGAAGTGGATCATGTTCCCACCCGAGGTTGTTCCGCCTGGTGTACACCCGAGTGAAGACGGCAGCGCCGTGTCGACCCCAGTGTCACTCATGGAATGGTTTGTAACTTTCTACCCTCAAATCAGGAAGTTGCCACCGCACATGAAGCCTCTGGAGGGCGTGTGTCGAGAAGGAGAGATCGTGTTCGTCCCGCACGGGTGGTGGCACCTGGTACTGAACCTCGACGAGTCGATTGCGGTCACACAGAACTTTGTGTGCAAGGGCAACATGAAGGGCGTGCTCCGATTCCTGAAGGACAAGCCGGACCAGGTCTCGGGTCTGTCCTACGACAAGCGTCCGGAGTTGATTAACAACTTCCGAGCAGCTCTTGGCGAGCACCAGCCGGAGCTCTTGGCGGCGGTCGACAAGGAGTGGGAAGATGAAAACGAGCGCAAGAACCGCAAGTCCAAGTGGGAGCTGCTGCTTCAGGGTAGTTCTACTCAGCATCAGGAGACGGCAGTTGCAGATGGAAGTGCAGGCGTGGCACCAGCATCCGCAGAGGTCACGGCGACGCCGTCAGCCTTTGGTTTTGGCTTCACGTTCGACGATTGAGATCCAACAGCAGCAACGCCGGCATGAATGTCATCCTTGTCAACTCGCGGTGCTTTCGTTAAAGTATTTTGTTCCCACCTTGTCAGCCAAACTTGCTCTGATGCTGACTTTATCGAGTGAGAAAAGTGTTTTTGCAATTCTATTCGAAGCACTTGAGTCTAATTGGTCGAAAAGGAGTCAGTGCTGCACTTCTGCTTTCAATAGTGGCCCTCGCTTTTCATTTTTCTCTTTTTCCAAATCGCTCAAGCTTGAGAAGCTCAAGAAGCGTGCAACGAGGACGAAGCGAGCGAGTCGAGCGTACCAGTGCGCAGCTATCGATTGACAGTCCCGCCACTGAAGACAGAAACACCGAGCCTAGCCCGTCGCCTTGTACGCGGATACAGATCTCACACGTCCGGCGTCTCCGATACAATTTACAGAGTGCATACGCGAGAGAGAACGCGCCATCTGCAGACAGGTCAGCAAGAAGAGCGCTAACAGGTGACCAGAAACAAAAGTGACACAGACACTAGAGCGAATCATAACGCGGAGCGCGTATTCAGACAGTAAGGGGATTCATAGATACAGAAAAGCAACATGACGTGCGTCGAAGCGCTGGACGACTGGTTCACGTTCGTGGACGGCAAGAGCCAGTACTACCTGCGGCGGACGAGCTCGCTGGCACACTTCAGCCGCGGACAGCTCGTGATGTGGAAGCTCATGTGCGCGACCATCGTGTACGTATCTCTCCATTTATTTTGAGCCCATTTATTATGTCGGCCCGGGTCTGACACGTACCAATTTTGTTTGTATTGAGATAGATTTATCCTCTCGGTATTCCTGCCATGCATCGTTCTGCCCTGGGAAGGCTTCACGAGCACGGGGAATGAGAAGATCCCGCCGATTCTCTACCTCGGACCATTCACAGCACTCTTCACAGTGATCTCCCTTTGGGTACGTGCGTGCAGTGTATTACCTCTGTGACTCTATCCATTTTCAAGGTCTAACAACCTGCTTTTGTTTCGATTTAGGTCTCCGCTGTTCATCTGTACCAGCCAACGTTCACTGGCCCTCGCTTCCTGTCGTACCACAAGAAACCATACGCGTACTCGTGGGAAATGCTCGACTGGATATTCTACGAGTGCTCGACCACGGGCACGCTCGTGGCGTTCTTCAGCTTCTGGTGCGTTCAGCTCTACTTCGCTGCCGCTTATCGAAAGCCTACCTCGCTCATGCATCTCTGTCTATTTGGCTTTATCCTACTAGGACGATCTCCACGACAACGGAGGAGGACGTGTCAGGCATCCGCGTCGAGGGCATCATCGTGCAGTTCGCAGTCGTCGCAGTGGACTTTTACCACACGGCGCCGCAGTTCAAGTCCAACCACGTACTTCTGGCGATGCTCTGGCCGTCCACTTGGCTCTTGGTGCAGTTGCTGTGGGTCGTTGGCGGACACCAGCCGACCAACAAGCTCTTCAACTTCCACACGGGAGCAGCCCCACTGTCCACGTTGATCTTTTATGTTGGGACGGCCGTGTCGTTCTTCCTGCTGCAGTGGCTGTCGCTGCGGCTGCAACACCACCACGAGAAGCGCGCGCGCGAGGTGGTGATCGACACGCAGGACAACGACGACGCATCGTACATCAACTCGCCGAACCACGAGAGCATGCGTATGACGCAGTTCGAGCTCATGATCGAGTCGTCCTCAAACCGCCTGCTGCGGCAGATGTCTTCGACCTCGAGCGTCACGAATATTGCGAAGAGCCACACGGATGTGCGCGACATTGTGCCGGCGCAGGTGCAGCTGCACCCGGACACGACCACGACGATCCACATCCCGTCGAATCGGCACCAGGGCAGTCTCAGCAGCAATCCGCTCCAGCAGAGCTATCCGGACAGCAACAGTAGCAGCCTGCAGTAGCAGCAGCATGGCTGACAGGCTTCTGGATGACTTCGCTTGCGTGTTGGTGGTGTGACGTGGGTGTGGTGTCCTCCAGTTTTGGGTGCGTGCAACCTATCTAATATAATAATGATGTATTGCAGTTTTCGTTTCGTAAAAGTGTGGAAATATTCAGAGTGTTTGTAATCCAAGAGTGTGTGATCCATACTGGCTTGCTCAATTCGTAATTAATTTACCTCTTTGTCACAAAAATATCCCTCATATGTTAATATAGACCTCAAATCACTATAAAAGTCAAAAATCAGGTGCAGATGATATACATGATACC
Organism: Globisporangium cederbergense; assembly: GCA_023334245.1. NCBI lineage: Eukaryota > Oomycota > Peronosporomycetes > Pythiales > Pythiaceae > Globisporangium > Globisporangium cederbergense. Next base: position 15,413 of record JAASGO010000540.1, read on the forward strand.
CATTATGAGAAGCTGCCAAAAAATGAGCTAAATACACAGCACTCGCCCAACAAAGTACGAAGGATGTGCTACTCAACGTGTTGCGGGGGTTCAAAAGAAAAAGCGAGCGGAATCGGAAGCGGCGAATGGGCAACGGCATGCGCGAACTAGACCGCGCTATCGGCGCCATCTCCACGCTCGTCGTCGGCATTGGCTTCCTAGTGGTGCGTAGCGATGTGCTCCTTCATATCATGCACGTGTTCATATGTGTGAAGGTGCACAGATATTGGTACGCGAGACGACTGACGCATGGCAAATCTGTGGCTCCGTATGTGCGCAGGTTCGAGAGCTCTTTCGCGAAAAAGATGCCCAAAGCAAGTGGGAAAAGTACACGGCGGGTGAAACGGGCACCGACGTCTACTTCCAGTAAGTCTTGTTCAGCGGTTGCCTGAAGTGCTCGCGTTGTCTTTTTGTAGGCCGTGGACTGATGGTTGAAATGCGCTCGCGTTGACAGGAAGAAGTATGGGATGCCCAAGCTGCCGCTCTTCCAGCATCGTGGAGCTTGTGACTGCGGGTCGCTGAGGTGTGTGGCCATTCCTACAGATATATCATGTGTGGCGAGGGTACTGATCTAATGCTGCGCTCGTAGATTCCTCGTCTTGGCTCCGACGCGCGTTGAAGCGTTTGACGACAGTAACACGCTTTCGTGCAAGAAAGGTCGATTTCCCTACCTGGTGAGAGCTGATTTGTATCATTGGGCTCATGCGTGTGCTTTAACTGATGCAGTGGGCTATGTATATGGACCAGATCGTGCCGACGTCTTGCTTCGAGATGATCGAGTCGACAGACGTGTCGCTCTACGAATCCCAAGAGTCCGGTTGCCAGCATGTGTTCTGCGCTAAATGCGGTATGTATAACTTCGCTTCGTTCTGCCAGAAAATGTTGTCTTGCTCACTTGCTTCTTGTGTGGACATTTTGACAGGCGTCCACATCTTTCAGTTCGACCACACCCAGCCAGATAGTGTCGCAGTCAACGTATACTGCATCGAAGACGAAAACTTTGAAGAGCTCAAGGTGTGTCTTGCTGTTCATTCGCTCTGTTGGCTTGCTCGTGTGCCATCGGTGCACAATTCTCCGAAAAGTTTGCTTACTGTTTACTGCTACTCCGATGCTCAGATTATATTTATGCCGAAAGGAGCTCGTCCGATTTTCGGTCGCCCCAAGCGCGTCCCTCTTGCTGTGGAGCAGCCAGTACGCCGACCTCTGAACCAGCACGCGTTCAGTGCTGTGCGGGATGAACCCAAGGACTCGTCAATGTACGTACACTTGTATAGAGGTTCTGCTGGTGTTCCTGGTGCATTATTTCACTTTATCGGTTTGATCGTCTGGCTTTGTGTGCTTTTGAGTAGCTCTTTCCAGAAGCAGCTGCTCCTGTGGTCGAAACTTGACAACCAGCAAGCGCATATCCAGGCGTCCGAGGACACGCAGTCTCAATCCAGCAGCACCAGCCACCATAGTGGTCGCTTTTCGGTGCGTAATTTAACAGAAGCAGGAGTTTGGTTTCTCTGATAGTTGTCTTTTCTAACTCCCATCTTTCTCCTTTAACTGCACTGCAGTTCACATCCGAAGACCAGACGATGACACACATGAAGGACCAACTGGAGTACTATTTAAAGGTGATCCCTGCGCTACAAGAGTTCCAAGCTGAGTCGAGTTGTTGCTGACATGTCGATGTGAATGTGGTGTTGATGCGTACTCAGCGTCACCTTGGAGAGAACAATGAAGAAGCAGAGCACTACCGAGTCTAGATGCAGTACCAAGAGGAAAGACATCTCTTAGCTCAAGGTAGACGACAGCGCAAAAAGAAGTGCTTGCATGGTGCCTGCTGAGGAGCTGCAAGGTTGTCCGCCAGGAAGGAGCTCGCCGAGTTGCTCAGCAACATCGATCGCCATTGGCTAAAAGTCGCGAAGTGTACTAAACAGTTTGAAATATTACATCATCTAGTCTCGATGTGTAGCGTGTCAGACGTGTGCCGCACTGATTTATGCGCATCACGGACGCGCAAATACTCACTTGTATATCTTGTTGGCCCTGGGGAATGAATTTGCAACCTCATGATTCTCGAGAGGGTCAATATTCTGTCTCGGAGGTTGCTATATGACTCCAGGTTTTACTGAAATAAGCTAGCTTTTTTCAGTACATTCGGAGTCTCTTTCATCACTGACCGATCCTACACGACTGCTTCTGTGAGAGCGTCAACGACATCAGCGTCGTTCGCAACTTCACCGACGGATGCGTCTAGCTGACCGCGAGCTGCTAGCGCATCGACAACGCCCGATACTTCTACGATGGCTCCATGCTCGACATGTGGCGTGCAGCGGTCACAACGAGAACAAAAGCCACACTTTGAGAAGCCAGAGACGATTGTGCGGGCGGACAGGTCGAATCACTCCTGTGTGACCCACTCCGCAACGCCACCACAGTTAGGAGGGACCATGACAAAGGGTGCGCCATTGAGACGACGGTGTTGAATTTGTTCGCGTAGAAAGGAGACCTACCTGCGCCGCAGACCGTCCTTGAGTGGCTTCATCCAAGCCACATCCGCTGGCTGGCAGCGCCAGACCAGCCTTGGCGGCACAGACTTGAGGATGACGTTGTGGCTGGTGACGTACGTAATCACGTCGGCCGTCCAGTGAGCGAAGAACGGGCTCACTTGCAGACGTCCTGTCGCCGAAAAAGTTGCGCACCCACTCGACAGTGAGGTTGCTGGTCCACCATGCTGTCTCGTTGCCGTAGATCCTGGCCTCACACGCGTTCTGCAACGCCTTGATCTCAGGCCACGTTTGTCGCCCAAAGCCATGACGAGCTGATACATTTGTCTTGTGCGTCTCGTCGACAGTCGATCGCCTCGCCTTGAAGACCAGGAAAGGCTCGTACATGTTGCCGTCAGAGTCGGCGAGCAGCATCGCAGTCGCTCGCTGCTTCTCGTGCTTGCCACACCCGACCCAGACAGTCTGAGTGCCGCGCTCAGACACTGTTTTCTTGGGCAACATCCCGAAAAAGGCAGCTGTCTGGTCGGCGTTGTAAACCTTAGTCACGCCATGCTCAGTCATCCAGGCGCGCACCTCTTCTGCAAACGCACGACCTTGGGTGTTGTCTGCGTCTGGAGATGCTTGTCCGAAGCGATTCTTGGTACGAAAGGATAGATAATGGCGGCCAAGGAAGGACGCCTTCCACGGGTTCGATGCTGCGAAAATACGTGGCGGGACGCCGCTCGTTTCAGCGACTTCTAGCGCCTTTAGCTTCAGCATCGTCGTCGAGACTTGAACATCGTCACGACGCAGCTCGTTAACCCACCGGACGATCTCTTCCTCTGCTGCGACAGAGAGAACCGTCACGAGACCGGACTGACGATGCCGCTGCTGAACAGCAGTGCGCTGGTTTTGAGCCATTGTAGCTATCGTGCTCACGTTCTTTGTCCACTTGTTGACGAGCTTGCGCGCAGCGTCACGACCAAGTCCATTCGCAAAGAAGCGCCGTAAAGTCTCGTCGATATCAAAGTTTTGGTAGTGCTGAACAATTGTATGCTTGAAGTCGTACTTGTACTGAGACCGCACGCGCTTCTTGGGGAATGCGTGCTTTTCCTTGATGCTGGTGCGGCCTTGAGAGCGAGTCATTTCGATGCGCTGTGGTGTGGTGACGACTATCTTACAATCAATCAATTTAATGACAAGTCACAAATCGGAAGAAACAAATTTGTAATTTTCGGAAACAACAAAATGCCCTCAAAACCACTCAAATAAAGGGCGTCGCCTGAGATATCACCGCCAATGAGAAATACAACAGCGTAAATACCGTAATAGCTTACATATATCCTACTCAGGCCTGTATTCAACACCTCTTTTTAGCCAATAAGATCACTTAGAAAACCGAACGCGCTTCCTTTCTTCTATCCAACACAGGTAATTACGCACGAGCGTAAAAAACAAACGCATTCCACTTGAATTCAAATGGCACTAGTACAAGACCAACCGCAAACTGCGAGAGCACCCCCTGCTAAGCCTTCACCCCTATGTGTACTATTGGTTATCCAGCATTGCACCAGCATACAATGATATGAAAAACTATAGACGCACTTCAGTCATATTTGTACTAAACCGTCAAAACTTAAGTTTTTGGTAATAATTATGCAATTTATGAATCAACCTTTTAGCTCTCTCTGACACGTGTTACAGCCTCTCATTCAGCGATTTGACAATGCCACGGGGGAAGCGGCTCATAGACAAGGAGATCGGTCAAATAATCGCCTTCAAGGTGGCCCAACTGAGCAACCGCAGCATCGCAACGAAGCTGGGACGAAGCGAAAAGATCACTCGCACCTATTTGAAGCAGAAGGCGGACAAACAACCCCGAAACCGCGGCGGGCGGCCGCCGAAAATGAAGGTATGGGACGTGCGCCGCATCTTCCGCCTCGCAACAGTCTCGCAAATGTCGTCCAAAAAATTGCTGCGCTCTTCGTGAATGAAGCCAAGGAGTCCAACTCCGCCAGCACGTTCGCTCTACACTGCACCACCGTTTTGAAGAGGCTGCGTGCATCCAAGTTTGCAAAGTACATCAAGCGCAAGAAGTGCCCCAAGCTCATCACCTTCCACAAGAAGAAGTGCGTTGAGTTTGCTGTTCACAACCTTAACAGGTTTGCAAAACCCAATTTGATCATCTTTTCGAATGAAAAGTGTAATGATGGACCTTCACTCTTGAAGTATAGGCCGTCATCATTTTGCCCTCTCCCATTTTACATTCACTCTAGGATACCAAAAGAACCAATGTAGCGTAATCATCCAAGCACGCAAGACACGTGCAGTACATTGAAGATTCATA
>JAASGO010000541.1:0-20265 GCA_023334245.1 Globisporangium cederbergense
CGTCATCGGGGGTCCCAGGTGTCTCCATCTGGATCGCTTGTTCGTAGTTGCGCCGCAGTGTCGACTGCGACACCTCGTGCATGGTTGCACACCAGTTCACCGTCCATTTTGGCTGCTCTGAATGAAGCTTTGATAGCAGAACAGTAGATCTCACGCTGTCGCTCGTAACTTTCCGTTTCTTTCTACTTGACTGCTCTTCGGCTGAACCCGATGCCGTGGGCTCTGCTGCTGCACAAGCGAGGGTGTTGATCAGTAGGTTCACGGTCACTTCATTCTCGGAGATGTGTGTCGCGAGAGCAGCTCTGCCGGATGTTGTGGCCAAATCGGCACGAATTGCGATGCATCTACCTGGTCCCGCGGCAGTGAGCGCAGTGGTGGCAATCGAGGCCTTTGTTTGCCCTAATTGTGTGTCCTAATTTCCTATTGTACATGATATGCCCTATTCCTATGTTATCGTATGTTAGGTTGAGAACAGCAATTCATTTTTTCTCAGATATCAACAAGCGATTCAAAAATGAATTGCCACGTTTGCGAGCTTTTGTTCATCTTTGTCACATCACAACACGAAACATGGAGGCCAAGACGACGCCAACGAGCGCATCTGCTGCATCAGCTCCTGCTGCTTCCAGCCACCAGCAGCACCAAAAACACCACCACCACCACCATCATCACCATGGAGACGGCGGAGAGGACAAGCCGCACGTGACGTGGGACGAGGAGACGATCGCCGAGCACGACCTGCTGCGCGGCACGCGCCAGAAAATCGACGAGCCCAACACGCCGTACCATTACTACGGCTCAGAGCAGGAGGAAGATATGGCTGGTGGTACTGCCGCTGGCGAGTACGGCGCCGTGTCGCCTGCACGCAGCCTATCAGGCAAGGAGGGTTCACCTGCCATTGAGGTAAGTGTATGTGGTCATATGTGATTGTGCGTGTATAGCCATCTGTGCACATCGTTACGGTTAATGGCTGCATTGCTACAGTATCAACGACCGGCTCAATATTTGCTGATGACCGGTGCTAATGCAGTTTCTATGCATGTTGCACCTATGGTATTGGATCGTAGTGGGACGAGCTGCGCAGCAAGCTGCAGGGCGTACAAGAGACAAAAGAGGAGAGTGCGAAGAAGAAGAGCGAGTGGGAGAGCAGCAGCGACGACGACAGCAGTGCGCGCTCGCCGCAGTTTGCGGACCGCGACGCCGAGGGCAAGAAGATCGAGAAGGACCCCAAGTTCGCCGAGAAGCGCAAGTCGCACTACAATGAATTCGAAAGGGTCAAGGCCTGGCGACAGAGCCATCCAGACGAGGATGAAGAATAAACGGCAGCGAACTACAAGCCTGAGCCTGTAACAATGGTACGAACGATTTGAGAGCTCTTTTAGATGGCAATAAAGGAATGCGGTTATATAAGCGAATAGTTTATAAGGATCGACCAAGTCTGAACCTAGCTAGCCAGCCTAGGCTGGGCTGAGCTAAGCTATCAAAAGTGGGAGCCGAACTTGGTGCGGCCCGACATGGAGCACTTGGGCGCCGTGCGGTACGTGGACTCGACCTGCTTGCCCACGGAGCTCTTGCCAGGGTACGAGTTGGGTCCTGGAACGGCGTCCACGGTCCCACGTGACACTTTTGTCCGCAGCTCCGTGCCGAACGAGTAGGACGCGGCGCTCGACAGCGTCGAGATGGGCTGCTTGCCCACGGCGGCGACCACGACCGAATACTGGCCGGGGCCAACATCCGTGTTGCCCGAGGTCATGGGCTTGCGCTCGACCTTGGTGAACGCCGGCATGGGGTTGCTCTTCTGCGTCGACAGGAACGTGCGGCCGAGCGTCGAGGACGCCTCGTACGAGCCTGGTCCTGGAGACTTCTTCATCCCCGAGAGATTGCCCCATCTCTTGCCCAGTGAATAGCTCGGAGCTGCTCGCTCACGAGGGTTCACGATCTCCGAAGTGTAGTCGCCTGGCCCCGGTGTGCTGCCGGAGACCTTGGCGTCGTTCGTCGAGCCAAACTTCTCGCGGCCGCTGATGGAGCACGCAGGCGCCTGTGCCATGGTTGAGAGCACAGGCTTGCCGATGGAAGACGGGATCTGGTACGCGCCTGGACCGGGGGACTTGTTCCCGCTCGTTGTGTGCGGACGCGTGCTGCTGCCGAAGACGGTCACGGGCGCCGTGACCTTGCGCGAGTCCACCTGGTCGCCGCACGACGACTTGATGTCCGCGTAGCCCGTGTACGCGCCTCCAAAGTGGCTGGGGCTGCCCGGCGCCTTGGACTTGGACGGCGACGTGCTTCCTCGAACAGGTGAGCCAGGTGGAGAGCTCATGGTGACTGCCTTTTGATGTGGGGGATTTACAGGAGTGGTACGAGGAGGCCTGGCCTGGGGCTGGACTTGCGGCTTGAAAAGCTTTTTCGCGACTCGCTCGACTATGGCAGCTTCGAGACGGAAGTGTCAGAGGCTGGGATCAGATTGACGAGCTTATCTGCTGGTTGGCTCGGCTACGGGAGACTAAGAATAGCAAGGCGAGATCTCCAAGGAACACCGCAAACTAACTAACTGTGTGATCGATAGACAAGGTCTTCAATGTGTGCCTGTGACGCTGCTCGCTCGCTATTGATAGGCGCGGCTCAGATCCATCGATCTCGTTCTTGATCTGAGCCGCAGAAGCACTACCAGCACCGTCGCTTGCATTTTCATCATCGTCGTCGCTTGAGCTCGCGAGCGCAAAGGCGTTCACGGGGTTGATGATCGCGCCGATCTCCGCCATCGTGACTGTCTGTGTGATGCTGCTGTGGTGGTGGTGTGTGGTGGGGGGACGCGTGTGCTGTGACCAGTCCTGACTGGAATGGGAAACGAGAGCTCTCGAAATTGCCGACGGGGCCTTTTGGTTGGATACGATTTTTGTTGTTGTATTGTTCTCATTTGCATCAACGATGAGGTTCCCTAATCTCGCGCTCGTCGCATCACCCACCTACGTCGGGCTCGTTCATGGTGCACAGAAGACAAGTGATGTCCCGCTACCAGGACGAACGCTCCAAGAGGATTGCGCTGGTGGTGGGGCTGGCTCCCTTGTATATTTGCTGGTGCTGTTCTCGTCACCCTCGGCACTGCTTAACTCGCGAGCAAGGAGAACACTACCACTCAATTCGTCGCCGGTATTTCATAGCATCAGCTCGGTTTTGTGCAACTCTCTGACTAAGCCCTCTCGCACGTAAGCCAGCCTGTTGTAGAAGAGTGCAGTGAAGGCGGCAGTGATGTGCCCTCCGTTGAAGACTGTGATGTCTTCAAAGTTCCTCTTGCCGGCCCACTTGCTAGTTATAGGAACGTGCATAAATGGACAAACAATAGGAGATTGTGGTCGAAAAATGATGTTGCCCAGCCTTTTGTATACATAAATCCGGTAAATGACCCTCTTAGTGGCCCTTTTTGCATAAGTATCCGGATAGTACTGGATTTGGCTTTTGTAAAAAGCGCGCAGTTTAAAGAGTTGCAAATATCCAGCTTACTGTTGATTTTTAGGATATCTATTTCATAATGAGTAATTTAGAAACGTCTTTTTAGAAGGTAAACTTCCTAATGCCAAAATTCTGCATGAGCACTGTGCGCTCGTTTTGCGAAGCGATAGATCTGAGCAAGCGCCATGCTGATGCTCTTCTCGGTGGACGCGCGCCACCACGGCCTGGGGCCCGTCAAGTACGCGTGGGACCCGCACGGCAAGTACGTGGCGTCCACGGGTAGCTCCCGTGTGGCGCACATCTTCGGGCGCCGCGGCAAGCTCGTCGACCAGGTCGTGCCGCCGTCGCCCAGGTGAGCGAGCTATTCGTCATCTATATCTGTTGGTGGTGCAATGACGCCATGTGCTCACTCGTGTTAATATACATGGATGCGCTATTTGTATGTGTGTGTGTATGTAGTCCGTGTACGCTGCTGGAGTGGAGTGAGGACGGCGAAATGCTCGCGATCGTGCAGGCCAACTCGGCGGCGCTCGTGCTCTGGGAGCCCAAGAAGATCCGCGAGCACCAGCTCGTGGACCTGCCCTGCAAAGACATCAGCTTCATGAAGTGGTCCAAGGCGCCGCATTCCAAGCTAGTACGTGATAGCATCTCGTATACTACGTCCCATGGTGAGGCACCTGTCCGTATAGCCAGCCACGCCACTAACCATTTTATGGTCATCTTGAGTAGCTCGCGATCGGCACGAACCGTGGCCAGGTGTACATCTATGACCACACCACGGGCGAAAAGGTGCAGGCCGTGAGCAAGCACAAGCGGCGCATCCTCTGCGGTGACTGGAACCTCGAGAACAAGTTTGCTTTTGGCTCGGAGGACCGGCAGATCACGATCTGCCTGTCCGACGGCCGGACGTTCGACCAGGTGAAGATCAAGGCGTCCCCACAGAGTATCACGGTACCGTATAAGTGAATGTCTTGTTTAGAATGGTCCACCTGGGGTGGACAACAACTATCCACATCTCATTTGTTGGATGTCTCGTCACTGTTAGTTTGGCGGCAAGAGCGAGGACAAGGACGCGATCCTGTCGGTGAACATGGGCGGCAAGACGATCCTGCTCTACGACCTGAACGAGCGCGAGAATGCGCTGGAGCTCGCGTTCCAGTCGCGCTACGGGAGCATCGTGGCGTATCAGTGGTTCGGCAACGGGTACATCATCGCGGGCTTCTCATCCGGCTACGTAGTGATCATCTCGACGCATCTAAACGAAATCGGCCAGGAGCAGTACTGCGCCAAGTTCCACGAGCACTCGCTGCGCGAGATCGTATATAATGAGGTGAACGGCACGGTAGCCACGTGCGGCGACAACTGCATCAAGGTGGTGCGCATGAGCGACTGGAAGGAGATTGCGGTCGAGTATCTCGAGAGCGAGCCCAGCAGCACCACGTCCTCATCGTCATCAGGTTCAGGTTCAGGTCCTCCATCTGGGAACTCGCTGGCCGGTGATGCATTAACCAACAGCAGCAACAGTAACACGAGCAGCGGTGGGAGTGGCTCGGGGGTACCGTCCATGGCGCTGAGCTTCGAGGACCTCCAATGGACCTCGGACGGCCGCATCCTGAGCGTGAGCTGCGACACGGGCTGTCTACACAACTTCATGATCCTGAGCTCGGCGCTGCGCACGTCACTCTTCGACTCCGAGTCGGCGCTCATGGCGGTCTTCAAGCCCATTGCGCCCTGGACCATGCTCTTCACGGTGCTCTTCCTCGTGGCCGGCGTGCTTGTGCTCGGCAGCCTCGTCCTCGGCGTCTCCTGCTGGGACCTCGTGCGCGCCATGACGGGCTTCGTCGAAGGCATTTAAACGTCGTAAGCCTAATGCCAAGTGCTGCTAGTGATCGGAATGTAACATGGATGGAAGTCGTGAAGTGCGCCTCTTGTGCAATGTCATGTCATGTGTGTTGTGAAAAATGGCTTGAAAAAAGAATATATATACACACACGCAAAAAACTATCCCAGGGCACTCGCTACGACGCTATTGCTATTGCCCATCATTCGTTCGCCCCACTCTCTGATTATATCGCTACTTAGTCGCTTCGTCTGCTGTCCTTATAATCGCTTCGCTCTTGCTTCTTTATGCGACGTCCTGGATGCCCGTGAGCTTGAGCAGGTAGCCGATGAGCCAGCCGCAGGAGGCCGCGACCGTGCCGTTGATCATCATGGACGTGCCGGACTTCCACCACTGCTGGCCCACGAACGTGGCTTTGACGGCGCCGAGCAGGAAGAGCGTGATGACCGTGAGCACGCAGGATGCGTAGAAGACCGTGTCGGTGCTCATGCCCAGACCCGGGATCAGGTTCACGAGGTACGAGAGCAGCGGGATGACGCCGAAGGCCATGAATGACACGAAGGTGATGACACCGCCCATGAGCGGGCTGTCATCGTCGTCCACGGGCATGAGGTTGAGCTCCTCAACCATCATGATGTCGATGAACGCCTCCTTGTACTTGGCGAGCGTGTGCACCACGAGCTTCGCGTCCTCCGTGGAGATGCCCTTCTTCTCGTACAGCTCGATCATCTCGTCCATTTCGCCCTCGGGGTAGTTCTCGAACTCCCACACCTCGCGCGCACGCTCGTGGTTCACGAGGTCGGCCTCGGCCTGGCTACTCAGCATGTCACCCAGGCCCATGGAGAGCCCGTCAGCGACAAGATGCGCGAGGCCGATGATGAGGATGACAGAGTGCGGGAGACCCGATCCGGCCACAGACGTCACAGTCGCGAACGTCGTGATGATGCCGTCGAGGCCGCCATAGACTGCGCTCTTGATGTGGCCGCCGCCAGCCATGTGGTTCTCCTGCGCGTGGTCGTGCTTAGCCATCTCGAGCTTCAGCTGGTGCAGCTGGCGCGAGGCCTCGACATCGCGCGTCGCGTGCGCGGACTTGACCTGGTCCATGATCTTGTCTGAGCCGTTCGAGGCCACAGGCTGGCTGGCGGCCGTCGCGCCGTAGTTGGTGAAGCCGTGCGCGTTCACGGGGCTCGACTGCTCCTGCAGCTTCTTCTGCGCGCTGCCGTTACCGTTGCCATTGCTGTGCGCAGTCGGGAGGTCGGACGAGTTCTTCTTCTTGGCCATTGGGACTAATGGGTGTGGTGGTGGTAGCGACAGCGGCGCTTCTCTGCTGATCTTCTTGCTTGCGTGTGCGGAGCTCTTTTGCCAACTGACGCTGTAGGAAGGAGGCGTGCCATCCGAGCGAGATGGCCGAAAAAGATCGTGTGATGCAGTTAGAAACGATGTTAGAAACGTTAGATAGAAATAGCAGCGAAAGTCAGGTTTCAGCTGGGAAAAAGAGAAGCAAACAAGGATGGCAATCAAATCCTGCAAGATGACTGGACGAACGGAGACGGTTCTACCCACGGGAGAGAAAACGGCGGGTGAAGATATGAGTGCGGAGCGTGAGGCCAGAATGAGAAGGCAAGCCAGCGCGATGCAATGCGTGCATTCATTGCGTTACGTGTGCATTGCGTTACGTGTGGGGTGAGTGAGTGATCCGATGCAACGATACAAGCAGCAGACTACTGGACCTTGCCTTTCCGGCTGCTGACCAGTCAAAGGAGTACTGGTGCGTTCCGGGGGTCCAGATTTGCTCACTCTTTTTTATGCATCCGCATGCGCAAGGGCCGAAGGACTGGTTGGGCGTGAATGCGCTAGCATGCGCTAATAAAATGTGCGATTGCATGCGCTCTCCCTGGCTGCTTGGCGAGGCGACGCGTCCTTTCGGGGTCATCATTCTCAGTGCTTCGTCTTCTTCCTGACGACACGCGCGCGCCTTTGGTAAAAATAAAACGGGTGTTTCGATGAGAGGGAACAGTGCGAGAGCGTAGAGCGCTCCGAGGCACGCGCCCGGCGCGCTTTTTGCGCCAATGTTCGACGCGGATATGGTCCGCCCCTCTCTGTCTCACTCACATTTACAGTCATCTGCTGAGGATGGCTGTCAGCAGCGATGGAGGCGAAGAAGGTGCCACAACACAGCGCCTTCTCACTTTTTGCATGTCGGGCCCTGCATCTGCGCCAACAAGACAGCGTCATGTGGCTCACTGGTGTCGTCACTGACTGACGGTTTCGTGTGTCACGCATGGCAAAATGGGTGGATCCGTCGACTTGTTGCGTCGCAAGTCGTGCGTGGCAGCATACATTTAAGTGGTCGACTTGATCTTTTCGACACGAGCCCGCCAAACGAAGCTTTGATGATGAAGAGCGCAAGCGATGGGAGCATTCCAGCCAACCAGCCAGATGCTTCTTCTTCCATCGCACGAGCGAGAACCTACTGTGACGATGCTCGTGTAGTGACTGCGCTGCGTAGTATGAGAGGGGGAAATATGGGGCTATGGGGTTCGCGAGGCATCCCGTAACATATATCAAGTTTACTTCTGTCAGAAGGCGACAGGAAATGCATGCCCACTTGCTCCACAGTTGCAGTGGAGTATCGTCAGAGATATGCTTTTGGATACAACCACGCCACGAAGACAAAGTTGTGTGCACGATGAGATTGCAAGCCATTCGAATTGGCAATTGATTCGCTTTGTTTTGAGTTAAATGAGAGCACAACCGATGGTTGAGTGGCGGGTAGGGATTGGTGACACCTGAAGCTAAAGCTGGAGGCGTCTCAGGCAAGATACGCTGAGCGACAGCAACGCGATCAAGTCCCTTATTGAGCTGACATGGTGTGGTAGACACCAATTGATGCAGCTTCCTCCTCTTTCCACATGGACCCTCCCTGGATCGTGCAATTGGCGTGGGCTAGGACGCGCGTGAGCGGACGAGTGGATGCGACGAGTGCCGTGAGGACTTTCATGCTGACTTGGACCATACGTGTTGAGCTCAGTCTACGATTAGCTCCGGTGTCGCAAATACAAGCAGAGTATTCCAAGTCCCAGCTCCTACGCCGTCTTTTCCTGTTGCATCCCGTGAAACACCACACATGGACTCCGAAGAGTGGTCGAGGGATGAAAGAACAACAGGTAGTACAATGTAAATTGAAACTGGGCGTAAGACGAATGGCTACTAGCGAGTCCCCACATCAGCGTCGTTACCCAACCTGAACCAGGGCTCGGAAAGATCTTTCAAGTTGGCTACATCAGCAGACACAGGTGGTCCACACCAACTTGAAGTTGGTCAACATCGCAGAGCTCCATCATCTTTAGGCGGTTGGATCTAGAGCTCTTACGACGATTGTAGGCTCATATGAGATATAGTCACCAGGCTACAGTAGCGAGGTAAAGGAAGGGTGCTTAAGCACTAACAGCGCAGTGTGGAGCTCTGTAATCAAATGATTGGGCGCCGTGCTAAAGCCAAGCACTCGATTGACTTTCGCAACTTGAAGCCAAACGCCATTGCATTGCTGGCGCTTGTTGGTGTTGCAAACCTGAGCAAACTTGATCTTGGTTCGGGTTCCAGTGCGTGAGCTCGTGAACTCGAGCGATGGAGCAATGTGTGGTCGTCGACCACAGCAAACGAGCGATGCGATGTCGTCACCAGTTCTGATAAGAATTGCGGACAGCGTCTCTCACGGCTCATGACCTTCACTCAACGCAGGTCATTGTTGAATGCTATTGGAAGAAGGTGGCGGCGGGTTTCCATCCATCCATTCGTCCGTGATCAAATCGGAGCGGAGACAGAGTCACGCTTCTCGGTCCAGTTTGGATTCCTGCGGTTTGGATATACTCATGCCAAGCCACACAGTCCCTCGCAACTTAAGCGGCCATTGCATACATGAGTGAGAAGCTCTGGAGGGCCTGCTTACATGAGCGCATGATCACATGAGCTGGTGGTGCTCAGGGTGTGTGAGCGCTTTGTTGTCAAGCCAAGAGAACGGAATCAAATCTGAAACAAACGGTGGATTCTGCTCTTGGTTGGTCTTGTACTGTTATAAACTTTCATGCAAGCAGCAAGATACATTTACACCAGAAATGTCCCTCCGAAGCTCTTGCGAACGACTGCTCGTTTCTCTTCCACCACGAAGGCTCGCGCGCGTGATAAACACGTTAAACGAGCGTCGCGCGTCTGTTCATTTCCCACATATTGGAAAGTTTATATACTACTCACAGCATATTTGTCCAATACCAAACGCAGCGAAAGCCGCATTCTGTTTTCCCAAAGGACACAAAGATGGCGCGCAAATGCGCATGGCGCCATCGCCAGCGCGAAAATGGCGCAGCACTGGCTGGGTGCCGCATGCTCGGCGCCGCGATAAATAGCAGCACGAGCGCGAGCGGGACGCAGTAGCAAACCATCTCATCCGTCACTTGCCAACTTGACAGCCCGTGCGCACTCGCCGCTCTCTCTCTCTCTCTCTCTCTCTCTCTCTCTCTTTTCACACAACACACGCAAGACACACGATGGCGATGTCGTGGATCGCGCATCCGATCCTGGTTGAGGACTACGTGGAGACATCCAAGCAGATCACCAAGGCACTCAAGTGCGTGGCGTTTACCAACATGCAGGTGGGCGACATGATGATGCGCAAGCACGAGCGGCTCGAGAAGCGCATTTTCAGCGTCAGCGAGGAGATCGAGCTGCTGCAGGCCGACGTGGCCGAGAACGTGCTGAACCAGCGCGAGCGTCGCCAGCAGCTCACGGACATCGAAGAGGACATTGAGCGCGCCGAGGTGCTCGGCAACGCGCTCATGGTCGAGGAGCTGCTCGTGGAGCTCACGGTGCTCCAGGACGAGGGCAAGCGCGAGGAGGCGCTCCTGCGCAGCATCAAGAAGGCGCTGCGCAGCCGCCGGCGCGTCCAGAAGCAGTTCATCGCCGAGAAAAGGGATGTCGAAGACGAGATGCGCATGTTCAACCGCAAGCAGAACCTCATCCAGTCGCTGCTCACGACCTTCGCCAAGGACAGCATCAACGCCGGCTCCAACTCGCAGAGCAGCAGTGCGAGCCAGAGCGACTGCGGCTCGGACCTCGACGCGGACAGTCTGCTGAGCATGGGCGTGGACGACACCATCAAGTCTGAGCCACCGAGCTTTTTGCGTCCGTCAGCGTTAAAGAAGAACCCCTTAGTGATGACGCGTCCGCGCCGCTGGTCGGTCGACGAGTCGTACTCGATGACCCCTCCGCCCAAGCCAAGGACCCGCGCGCGCCGCTCGCTCTCAGTGACGTTCTCGCCCGACCGCCCGCGGTCGCTGGGGAGTGTTGAAGAGGAGAGCGACGAAGAGATCGCCTATCGTGAGCAGCCGGAAGCGGATGATCAGAAGACGGCGGACCAAGTATTTAAGAACGTCAAAGTGGACGCGACGAGTCCAACGACGAGCGGACGCCTGCTACTCGAGGAGATCCACGATGAGCAGGACAACTTCTACTCGCACTACTCGAGCGAATCGAGCGACCACGACGACACGGAATCCGGCTCGGGCTCAGATGTGGAGGACGAGGGCAACGTCCACAATGCAGAGAAGAAGGCTGAGGTGGTGATCAGTGCATCTGCTGGCAAGAAGGGGCTCGTTGAGTTGCAGTCGTCGGTGTCTAATGAAGAAGAGCCCGTTACTGAGATCACAATGACGCTCGTCGCACGAGGTGAAGAGAGATCGTTGACTGCGCGCGGCATCGCGGAGATCCGACCAATGGAGCATTACTACAACAGGAGTAGCAACACCGCCATCACAACGACGAGCTGTGACCAAGTGGAAGTCGCGCTCGCGCGGAAAAGTGAAGCTATGGTCATTGAGGAGCTGCACACTGCTTAGTTCCCATTGCGTAATGCTCATCATTAATTTTGTCCGCACCAGTCAATGCATGTTGTCGTTTAGATTTTGCTGTTGCCGTCCACACAAGACCATGCACATGAGAGAGCAAGTTGGACACTAGGGTGTTGGATTTGGTTCTCACCATACATGTATCAATCGGTTTATCGCTTGTCCATCGCTACGGACCACCACATGAACTAATCTACATTCGCATACATGCGTATCATGAAGGGCTGAGTGGGATTCATCAGTGCAGTCGTCCTCGTGTTACCGAGGGATTTCCTCAAAATGAATTCAGAGCAGATCTTGGTATTTTGCAAGCATCACTTGAGTCCCGTGAATAAAAACAACAACATACACACTATATACACACAAGCAAGCAGACATGCGGGTACGTGGGCTCGTAGCCGACGGAGTGGGAGACGTCGAGCTGGTTGGCGAGAAGGTTTGTCGACGGGCGTGAAATCCCAGAGTGCGCATTCCCATGCCCGTTCCGGAGCTGTTGTCCCTCTGCTGCCTTTTGGAAAAACGAGCCGCCAATCGTACACGACCAGTCATTTCTTCATGGTCCTCATCTCATGCTCACCACTCTATATTTGGGTCTAACTGAAGTGACACACATTAAGATAGGCAAAAACTTATCTTAGAAACGTTTCTAAACAACAAACCCCACATGTCGAGCGCCTGCTGGGATCGTTTCAGAAACCCTCTCGTTTCTATTTCTAATTCACCTTCAACCAACGCCATGCATGCGTCGTTTCGTAACGACCCGGACTCGTGAACGAAGCGCTCGCTCACTAAATGGCATTGGGTCGTTACGTTCCCTCCCACGCGCCTGCCCGGCCGCCCAAAGGCGCCCTCATCGAAGCGCTGGTAGTAGATGCGAAAGAAGGCCGCCGTCTGCGCTTACTCTCGAAAAAGACCGCTCTTCTAGCGACCTTTTGCGCTCCCCTCCGCAACACACAACACGCCTCCCATTGCGATCCTCTTCTATTGATTCATCATGGGTCTGCTCAACCTGCTACGCAAGCTCAAGAAGGACGACAGCGAAGCGCGCATCCTCGTGCTCGGTCTAGACAACGGTGGGAAGACGACGATCCTCAAGAAGCTCTCAGAGGAGGACATCAGCCACATCATGCCCACGCAGGGCTTCAACGTCAAAAGCCTCCAGGTCGACGGCTTCAAGCTCAACATGTGGGACATCGGCGGCCAGAAGACCATCCGCCCGTACTGGCGAAACTACTACGAGCAGACCGACGCCTTGGTACGTCCTGTCGGTGATATTCTCTATGGTATTGATCCTTAGCCTTTCTAACAAACACACTTTGGTGGATAGATCTACGTGATTGACAGCGCGGACCGCCGCCGCCTCGAGGAGACGGGTATGGAACTCGTGACGCTGCTCGAGGAGGAGAAGCTTGCGAACGTGCCTATCCTCGTGTTCTCCAACAAGCAGGACCTGCTCAACGCGCTGCCGTCGTCCGAGATCTCCACGGCGCTCAACCTCGCAACGATCCGCGACCGCACGTGGCACATCCAGGCGTGCTCGGCCAAGACCGGCGAGGGACTCCAGGAGGGCATGGAGTGGATAGTCAACACAATGAGCTCGAGCGCCAGCAAGGGCCGAGAAGCCAAGTAAGTTTCCCCCCTCCCCCCTGTTCACTCGAGGCAGTGCACAGCTGGTGATGTACTTTGCTACTGAGCAAGAAGAAACAACGAAGAAACATCTGACACAAGAGATCGAGATCACACGACGTGCGAGCGAACAATGGAGGCTGATTGGTGGTGGTGCTGCATGACAAGAACGGTTCGCACGGGCGTGCAGTGGTGATAAAAGCGTTCGATAGTGGGACGAGAGTAGATATGGGTTTCTAGGAACCGTTTCGCTTTGATACCATTGCTCTTCGTAAGGTAATGAGACCTCCCCCATTTTCACATTTCTACCAGTGAGTCGAGTTACAAGTAACTACTACTGGATGCGATCTGTGCAACCCCTTGTCATGGAACAATGAATGAAGACGCTGTGTTGTTGTTTACAGAGCGGAGCTTAGATCATGTGTATTGTTGATTTGAGAATGTGGGGCTCGTGAGCTTGTTAAACTCAAGTACGCTTAGAGTTCGAACGCGACGTTGATCTTGACGGCCTCGGCCTGGGCGACGATGTCGGCGATCTTGACGGCCTTCTCGGCGGCGTCGTCGAGGTCGTCGGTCATGATCATCTTGAAGCCCGAGTTCTGGATGAGCTCGCGCGCCTTGTCGACGTTCGTGCCCTGGAGACGAATCACGATCGGCTTCTTGAGGCCCAAGTCCTTCGCGGCGGCGATGATGCCCGCGGCGATCACGTCGCAGCGCATGATACCGCCGAAGATGTTGACGAGGATCGACTTGACCTTGTCGTCGCCGTTGAGGATCTCGAAAGCCTTCTTGACCTGGCTTTCGGTGGCACCGCCGCCCACATCCAGGAAGTTGGCTGGCGAGCCGCCGTAGAGCGAGATGATGTCCATCGTGGCCATGGCGAGGCCGGCGCCGTTCACGAGGCAGCCGATGTTGCCGTCCAGACCGATGTAGTTCAGGTCGAACTCGGCGGCCTCAACCTCGCGCGGGTCCTCCTGACTCTTGTCACGCTGCGCGAAGATCTCCTTGTGGCGGAAGCCAGCGTTGTCGTCAAAGTTGAGCTTGGCGTCGCACGCGAAGATGTTGCCGTCTGGCGTCTCGGCGAGCGGGTTGATCTCCACGAGCGTGGCGTCCACACCGATGAAGAGGTTGTACAGGTTGCGGATCATCTCCTCGAGCTTCGGCACCGAGGACTCGTCCACGCCGAGGTTCACGGCGAGGCGCGCGACCTGCTCGTCCGTCACGCCCTTCATGATGTCCACGGTCTCCTTGAAGATGAGCTCCGGAGTCGCGGCCGCGACGTCCTCGATCGAGGTGCCGCCCGCCGGCGACGCGACGATCACGGGACCCTGCGACGCACGGTCCATGAGGATCGAGAAGTACATCTCGCGGCGCATGTACACGCGCTCGACGAGGAAGACCTTGGCGACCTCAATGCCCTTCTCACCCGTCTGCTTGGTCACAAGCGTTTGGCCGAGCATCTTCTCCGCGAACTTCTTGGCCTGCTCTGACCTGTTAGGAAATCACACAGATTCCACGTTAGCATTTCGTATATCACCTTCCTTCCGTACGGCAGGTCAGCGAGGTGCGCACGTACTTGGTGCACATGTGGACACCGCCCTTGAAGCCGTTCTTGAACGAACCGAGACCACGGCCGCCGGTGAGCGCCTGCGCCTTGATCACGACATCGACACCCGCTGTAAAGCACAACAAGCACATAGAGCACAGACGTTAGCTTCGTCTCACTTTCATCACGCAATGCTTTCATGTTGCAGATCTTGTTAGGAGCTCCTGAGCCGCCCGCACATGCACCCCCACGACACATCAAGGACTGCATGCCATTCACACAATACACGCAGCCAAATCCCACCCAAGTACACAAGCAGCTGCTATCGTCCACCACTATCAATACGTACAGCGTCCGCCCTTGATCTTGTTAAACGCGGCCTCGGCCTCCGCGGGGGTGGTCGCCGGGATGCCCTGCGGCGTGGCGACGCCGAAGGTCTTCATGATGTCGAGCGACTGGTACTCATGGAGGTTGAGGCGGCGCACCTGCTGCGACGGCGCCGAGAGCAGCGCGGACGCAGCCTTCTTGTTGTTGGAGCGCAGCACACGGCCGAACATGCTGCTGTCTGCGGATGGAGAGCTGAGCTGCGAGAGAACCGGGAATGCGCGAAGAGGATGATCAAACGATCAACACCACAGGTTCGAGGGGGGGGACGCCAGGATCGTTTACGCGGGCGATGTCGCTCGGATTTATATATAGTGAGCTACCCAGCATTATTTGCTGGGTTTGATGCAGCGTCAATTTTGAGCTTGCGGAATTATGGGCTGGGTGTCAATTGAGTGCGGTGAGGACATCTTCACATTCGTGCAACATTTTGTGTAAAGCTGATCAATTGGATAAAACAGAGCTGCCAATCTCATTTCATTGGACGATATTATGGAAAGCCAAAGTTCAAGTCCAGCTGAAGCAGTCCGGTACCGATTACCACATACATACCGGTTTTTTACCGCTTTGAGGAAAATCTTGAAGAAACATGGACACACTCACTCACGCAACACCTTGGGAGAAGGCGAAGTAGCAGCAGAAATGGCGTTCAACGGGACGCTGGCGGTGCTGCTCGCGGCCAAGTACTGCAAGAACAACCCGCTCTTCCAATGGCGTGAGGAGGCGTTTCCCGAGATCGGACGGCGCGCCGAGAAGTTCTGCTTCCACGTGGACCTCGTAAACCTGCTGCAGGACCGATGCGGCGAGATGATGATCACGCTCTTCCCCGTGCAGCTCAGCTTCCTCGACTTCCAGAAGGAGAACATGCTCTACAAGCTCAAGTCGCTGCTCGTCACGCTCAAGGTGTGTGTTATATGCTGCTATTATGAGTGCGTATGTGGGTGTTGGCTGGCTTGCTGATGCTTGTTGTGTACGACTCTTCACTGACTATTGTAGCACCCGTATATTCTGCCGGTGGCGGACATCTACTACTCGAAGGAGAAGAAAGGGTTGCTGGTGCTTCAGCCGTTCGTGGTCGATGGGAGTTTGAAGGACCGCATCCACCGCACGCGCCCCACACGCGCGTACAGAGAGAAATACCGCGTCGTGGAGGCGTCGCCGCTGCTCTTTGAGGAGATCGCGCGCTTTGGACGGCAGATGCTCGAAGCGCTCGTGGCGCTGCGCTCAAAGGGGATCGTGTGCGAACACTTGAGCTCGGGGAACGTGATCATCGACCAGGGAAATGCGCGCATCTCGGACATTTACACGCCGCTGCTGGCGATCGATCGGTATAAAGAAGTGCGCGAGCTCACGGTGCCTTTGGAGGCGAAGGTGGAGCTCGATCTGCTGTTATTTGGGCACGTGCTGTATGAGATGGCGACGGGAATGGAGCTCACGACCGTGCAGCCAGAGGAAGGCGTGCTAGAGCTGCTTGCACCTGAGATCGCCGATGTGCTGGAGCTGATCTTCTTCCCGGCCTACATCAGCAAAGCGCCGTCATCCTCTTCATTATCGAGCAATGCTGACGGCGCATCAAGTAACACTGTGAGTACAACCAGCCAACAGTTTGCAGAAATTGTTGACGACGAGAACGATGACACCGTGTCTGTGGCATCCGTCGAGACCACGAGCAGCTCCGTCAGTAGCATCCGGAACGGCCGGCACGTGGTCACGCTCGACGCGGTCTTGGACTGTGAGCTCTTTGCAAATGCCGACGTACCGCCCATTGAGACGCTTTTCTCGGGCTTCCGCCTCGACTCGAGCATGAAGAGCACCATCAAGTCCAGTATGCGCATCAACGTGAGTCGGAACCAGGCGTACGTGGTGCACTTCAAGGAGAAGGAGGCGCTGCAGCGCGCCCGCCAGCGCGCCGAGCGCCGCGTCTACGAGGAGCGCGAGAAGCAAGAGCAGCGCATCCAGCAGCTCACAGCGAATCGCAACCAGCCGGTGAAGAACCCGAGCTTCAACAGCAAGACGACGCTCAGCCGCCGCCGGAGCTACCGCGCAGACAGCGCGCGCGCCGGGCTGCCGCATCGCCAGCTCAGTCGCACGCAGAGCTCTGACACCACCACCACTAGCTCCGCCTAACTACCGTATAATGAAGACATGCACCACCGTCAGCAGCAAAACCAAGTAAGTTTATGAATATCAAACCAACCTTCGAAAAACTATGATCGTTTCTTTCTATTCCCTGACAGGTCGTAAAAGTCTTGAAGAGGCACCACAAGCTCCGGCTGCCCATCAGTCCGTCCGCATTAGCTACAAGAGACACAAGAGAGCGCCTTCATCAGCAAAGATGTCGTGTGTGCTGAACCACCCGGCGCCGGACGTGGCGCTCATCGACCTCGAGACGGGCGACTCGCACAGCCTGCTGGAGATCTGCAAGCGCACCAAGAAGCCCACGGTCGTGCTTTTCTACGCCACGTGGAGCAAGGCGTGCGAGCAGGAGGTCGAGCACTTCGAGGCGCGATCCAAGGACGGCCACAGCAATGTCGCCAACTTTGTGCTCGTGAACCTTGACCAGAACGTGGCCAAGACGTTCGAGTTCCTCGACAAGGTCAACCCCAAGACGGGCAAACCGCGCGTGTGCCGCGACCACCGCCACGAAGGCGCCGTACCCACGGTGCTACACTTTGGCTGCAACGACGTGCCCGAGCCGTACGCCGTCATGCGCGTGCCGCACAAGACCATGATCGACGTGGACGGCGTCGTGCGCCGCAATGCCGACGATTTTCACTGGGACGACATCGCCGGTCTGCTGCGTCACCGCAGCGAGGTGGAGGCACTGACGCTTGAGAACAAGCGGGCGATCCTGTTTGAGACGCCAGCCAAGGTCGTCTATTGAGAGATCGATACCTTCCAGGAATGACCTCAGCAGACTTGAAGGAAGCATTTGGCTTAACTCGCCAGCGTAGGACTTCGTGCTCACACTTACATACAAAACCTTACGCATACCACCGAGTCTGTTCGTGCTCTGTTGATGCGGCTCTACTGTGAAGTGTCGGTGTCTTGTTTGACATCATCCTTTGCAATCGAGAAGAGCTCGCACTCGCCCGTGTTCACGAGCTCCTGGAGAAACCTGAAGCACTCGTCCTCGCTCGCAAACGCCTAATAAATCGCATGAGCCATACACAAATGATCAGCGCTAGCATGAGCAACAGCTCCTCGGCAGTTCCCAGCTGGATGCATGTGCACTGGCGCGTACCACTGGCTGTGTTAGCTTCGAGTCCAAGTTGTAGTACACATTCCCAATCTGCACAGCCAGCAACACATTCACAAGTACACACATCGATGGTGAGCCGACGACACGACGGCTATGAGATCTGGAGATTGACACTTCGGACTTTCTTGATCGCGAACCAGTGGCGCGTCTCCCATACACTGCGCAGGAAGTTGGACATCACGACGTTGCAGAGCACGCCCTCGATCGCGTCACAGTCCAGCAGTTCCTTGTTCACCGGACGGCGCTTGTCGACCCATTGCATCTGGTAACCTATTGGTTCCATACGTGCGTACACACACGCGTTAATGCTACTTCCTAGAGATGTACATACAAATCGCAATGCACCGCACCTTTCTTCTCCAGCACAAACATGAGCGCGTTCACGTCGTAGTTCCCCAGACCGAGCGGCGCGCGATGCGGGTTCCACACGCGGCTCCAAAGCGAGCCACCACTACTGTCACTACTGCCACCGCCGCTGCTTGGGTCTGCCAGTGCTGCTAGTCGCAGGCACGCATCGTCCAGCGTGCTCTTCTCAAACACCTTCGCTACTCGTAACGCACACATGCACAAACAGCAGAAGCGTTAGACGACTGCGACGCCATCAAGGAATAAGAATTGCGCGTGCGCAGTTTGTATAATAGGAAAGCGCACCTTGCAGCACATTGTTGAGCGCGTGGATGCCGCAGCGGTAGAGTTCCTGCGTCTCGTGGTACACGCCGCCGCCTTCTCCGCTCATGCTTTTGCTTATGGCCTTGCTGTCTGCAGCTCAAATTGTAGGTCGCATTCAAATCAGACAGTCGAAAATGCAGCTGAAGAATATGATGTTGTCCTCATTTATTTAATATTTTATTATGTGGTACATTTATGTACTCATGTGACCAGTTTTCAGCGTCATATTACTCGAATAAGTTATATAAAAGGTATTAATATATCTAAGAGGTAAATAAATAAACGTGATGTGCTGTTTTGTCTGCGCCCAATGTTGCACACAGGAGCCACAAGTGCAGAGGCGTGGCCCCAACCAACCTCACGCTCACAACGCTCGCCACTTCAACATCGTACAAGACCAAGGGCATGTGCGAAGAGCATGCAACGATCGAGTCGTCGCTTTACTATCGGGACCCAGGCGCATTCTACGACACGCTCATGACCAGTCTCGAGCCTGGAGCGACCTACTTCTACCAGGTCGGCGGCAAACTCAAAAGCCAGATGTCCCGCTACCAGTAGGCAGCTTCGACCCGAGCCAGCCGCTCATGAGCTCCCTCGTGTATGGCAACATGGACGACTGGGATATGAAGGTGCTCGGTGATTTACCAAGCGACCGCTCGACCACGACAGCCCAGCTCATTCGGCTCGACATGGATGAAACCAAGCAGCACCAGCGCCATGACTTTGTGGCATCTTACGACGGGGACATCTCGTTCACGTGACTCGTGAACGACCTCAAGCACGTAGCTCTTTTTGCATATCCACCGGCTCATGTACTGCTCTGAGATGTACGAGCAGGACTATCATTTATCGCAGTTTATCCGCAAGAACCTCGAGACGTTGTGTGCCGTTTATGGGGTCGACATTGTCTTCTCGGGCCAATACCATGCCTACGAGCACACGTGTCCGGTCTTCTAGGGGCAGTGCATGGCTGTGAGCCTAGACAATGGACTCGAGAAGGGCAAAGCATTCGTGCACATCATGGTGGGCTCGGTCGGCGCGAGCCTCGATAGCGCTGGATTTTACCAAGTCCCGTGGCGTCGCGCGGCCCAGATGGAGTACGGCTACGGCCGCGTGCACGTGTATAACGCCACGCACGCGTGCTACGAGTTCAAGCGCAACAAGGGGTCACCGTGAACGCGGCCTGGATCGTCTCAGACCACGACTGGAAGGACGAGATTCTCATCAAGAGCCTGAGTGCTAGTGCTACTACGAATAAGGTGGTCGATGAGAAGGTTGTCAAAGTAGAAAGCCTAGAAATGTTGGTGACTCGAAACTCGTGGAACTTGAGATCGACTCGAACCAGGATTGCGGATGGGACTGTAGCCCCGCGAGGAGATAATCAGGTGGTAGTCGACGTGACTATTGGTCAGGGTGTGGTGTACCCTGGGTAGACAATAGGTTCCCAGGCTACGTCCTAGTGTTGGGACAGGCAGCTTTTCCGATCTTCCAGTTGAGCCCCTGGATGGCGCTTCCCAGCGTCAGAGGCCTGACTGGTTCGGACAACCTCGCATACGGTGAGGTCTCCATGCCTTTGCATGTGGTCAGTCGA
>JAASGO010000542.1:0-20244 GCA_023334245.1 Globisporangium cederbergense
CAGTGCGGCACAGTGATGTGGATGTCGTGGATGTCGTGGCGCGGCTCGTGAGCAAGCAGCCACATCTGCAGTTTGGAGGTGAAGAAGTGAGTCGTGACAGTGAGCCATTGCTGGAGATGTGGGGGTGGCGGTGAACAGCCTGGCAGTGGCCGAGTGACGTTCCAAGCGCAAACTCATGAAAGTAGATTGTTTGCTGTGAGGAAGAAATGCGAACCACGCAGCGTAAGTCAAGACAAGAATTTATAATTCTAGTATTCTAGTCTTGAATCTTATCTCTCGAAAGAACATGGCGACGGTGTTGAGTGGGGCGACAGCAATGTGCCATTTTCAATACTGCAAGCATCAACATGAAAAAGTCGACTTTCGTGGCGTTCGGCGCGTGCGCCACGGTCGCCGCCGCCGCGCTCGTGTACGCGCTCTCGACCAAGCAGCACGCTGAGCAGGGCGCGGGCGAGAAGCTGTTGCGCGACTTCCGCGTTGCGCGCATCCTCAAGGTTACGGACACGGAGATCGCGGTGCTCGGGCACTTCTACTCAGACCGCAAGAAGCGTGCTGCCGTGCTCGTGCTGCAGAAGCCGCCGCTCGACCCGAGCGAGCTCAACGACGTGTTCAAGTCCATGTCGCTGCATCAGATTCTGCGCAACGACATCTACAGCACGTTCCTGGGCGATGTGTCCCGCGACGTCAAGCCATTCAAGGTGCGCAAAAAGTGTGCAAGGCGGTTGGTGTTGTTACCATCAAAGAATGCTCATGGTGCGTGGTGTATGCATGCGTTACATATATGCAGATCAACCTGATTTACCCGGCGACTGAGACCCACGTGCGCAAGCACACGGACCAGAACTTCCACATGGTCGTGGAGACGCAACAGGTCTACGAGCAGATCACGAGGCCGTACATTGAGAGCATCCCATCCGAAAAAATCGAGTGGGTCTACAACATCCTCGAGCAGTACGTGTGCTTTGTCATTCACGACAGCTACGCTGGCAATCTTCATGTGGATCATACCATGTTAACGTACTCTTCGTGTGTGCTTCATGCATGTAGCAAGACGGAGTCGGAGAGGATCATCTTTGAAGACCCGGATCCAGCAACGGGCTTCATTCTGCTGCCAGACTTCAAGTGGTCCGACACGAGCAACGTAACCAACATCTTTCTCTATGGAGCTTGCGATTGATGTGTGTGTGTGTATACCCACGTATACGTACTGATGTGGAGCTCACGTGTTTTCTATTGTGCGTGTATACAATAGATCGAGTCGGTGTACACGCTCGCGATCGTGAACGATCGCTCCATCCGCTCGCTGCGCGACCTCAACGGCTCTCACTTGCCACTGCTCAAGAACATTCGGTACGCTTATCGTAGCAACATGAGGCTTTCTCTAGCATGTTCGTGTCGAATGATTTATCGGGTATTGCGTTTTTTGCTCTATAGGGACGCGAGCCTGGCGGCGCTCAAGACGCAGTTTGGCATCCCGAGCAGCTCGCTGCGCGTCTACGTGCACTACCAGCCGACCTACTACCACTTCCACGTCCATTTCTCCCACGTCAAGATGAACTTTGGTGCGATTCCTGCCTGCATTCCCTCTTTTTCTGCTTTATCATTTCAGTCAAAAGTCTGATAATCACGAGTGTCTTATGACATGTAGGGACGTACACGGGCAAGGCTGTGTTGCTCGAGGACATCATCAGCAACCTGACGCAGCACAGCGAACACTATACGCGCGCGACACTAGCGTTCGTCGTGGGTGAGCAGCAGCACAAGCCGCTCTACGAGCTCTTCCTGCAGCAGCGCGTCCTCGGCGTCTAACTAGCCAGCACATTCAGTCCTTCCTGATGTTGTCACTTATGAAATGGTATTCACTGTACGACCTTGAAGGCAAAATCCACTTTCCTCTGGTTCGCTATTTTGAGTCAGTTCCGCCTCTTAAATGTGCCACACAACATTTTATATTGATTTCACTATGCTTCATCGGAGCCACACCATACTAAAAACTCCTGATGATGTCCTGAGTCGAAATTCCATGATGGCGCATTCGCGCTTTTCACCTCACGAGGCCATCGTATCCATCGCGCACGATGGGAGGAGCCGAAGTAGTGCAGCAAGCTCCACCGCAGGGCACTGCGCGCTACCTCTACGTGGGCTTCGCCATCCTGCAGTGCTTCCTGGGCGCCGGCATCATCTTCGGCTGGTGCGTGTGTCTCGATTTACTAGTGTTTGGAGCACTTTGCAATGAGAGAGCAGCTTTGCTTGCCATCATCATGTTCAGGTGGTGTCATATCCTAATGCTGATGGTGATGCACACTGTGTGGGTGTGTGATGCAGGACGTCGATCGTGCCCGTGCTGGAGAAGGAGCGGATCTATCATGAGCTCTGTGAGCCCGGCGAGACTGGCGGTGCGTATTTAATGGGCTGGCTGGTCGGTCTACTGAATGCAATTATGAGCTGCTCACTAACGTGTGTCTCTATTGTGATGTGTCTTATGGCTCGTAGTCTGCGAGGCACAGAGCGAGAAGCTGCACTTTGCGTTCACGATCGCCGGATCGAGTAGCATGTGCTCGAACCTCGTGCTGGGGCTCTTTTTCGACCGCTTTGGGCCACGATACACGAAAGTGCTCTCGCTCGCGCTCATCGTCATTGGCGCCGTGCTCATGGGCAAGGCCACGTACCGCGGTGGCTATGACGGCGACGCCTCGTCATCACAGACCGATTATTTGCTGCCGGGCATGGCGCTCATCGGTTTCTCCGGTCCAGGTGTGCAGCTTTCGGGCATCCATCTGTCGAACTTATTTCCCGAAGCCAAGGCGTTGGTCACGTGCTTCATCGTCGGCGCATTGCAGCTGAGCTTCTTCATCTTCACGCTCTTCGATCTGCTCTACGAACACGTGGGTATCTCGAAAGAGGCGATCTTCAATGGCTACGCGTTCGTCGTGTTGCTCACACTGATCGGCAGCTGGGTGATGGACCCAGATACACCTTTCGAGCTCCAAGAGCGCGGTCGCAGGAACACGGAGCACGAGCTGCTCTCGCCCATGCGCCTACCGACCGTGTTCAACGACGAGGACACGTCGCTGCTGCTCTCGTCCACGCCCGAGCTCGCCAAGTACCGCAAGCAGCGCTCGGGCTCCAAGTTCCAGCGTTACGACAGCGATAGTGACGACAACGATGACGGCAACCAACTCGTCACGCACAGCGAGCTGCCGTACCGGTCGTTCCGCACCCAAGTACGCTCCATGCCCTTCGTGCTCATGTGCTTCTTCTTCGCGATCGAGTCGCTCTGGTGCAACTTTTTTATCGGCAGCGTGACGGACCAGCTGCGCTGGAAAGAGCTCCCCGCAGTCGAGATCGACGGCCTCTTATCCGACCTTTCCATGCTCCTGCCCGGTAGCGTCGCGTTTATCCCATTGGTGGGGTACCTGCTCGAGACCTGTGGGTACACACATGTGACGTTCCTGTGCGCAGTCTCGGCACTGGCGTTCACGGCGTTGTCGTGGAGTAATGCGAGGCTTGTGCTGGTTGCGGCGTTCACGCTCTACACGCTCTTCCGCACGATCCTCTTCTCCGTGCTCTTCGCGTACATCGGACAGACCTTCGGCTTCCGCCACTTTGGCGCGCTCACTGGCATCGCATTCTGCATCGGCGCCGCTGTGGGGCTGCTGCAGACACCCATCGCCGCCATTGGGGACTACCAGACCATTGGATACATCCAGGTATGTTGCCAGTTGCAGATTGTTGGCTTGTCGTGTTGCGCAAGATCTTGTTTGTGCGTGCCTGTCGCAAGATTGCAAATTGTGTGGAAAGTGGTTTCCTAACGCAATTGCCTGTTGTGATATGAACAGTTTGGATCGCTGTTGACGACACTGGTGCTGCCGCTGTACGAGCTCCGCCGTAGCATGGAATAACCCTCCAGCTTTATTAGAGTATTGCATGTTTGCTGAGCTTGTGATCTCACTCGCTCAGCTAGATAGAAACGAGAGGATCCGCTGTCACGTCGTGCTCGATCGAGATGTGAACGCGGCCAAGAACATCTTCCACGTGAACATGAGGATGCTGCGAGCGTGACATCGTCCGTGCTTACAATCGGTGAAGCCTTCATCGAGGAGCCCTGTCCGCACGCGCTGGCGTTACAGGCCCGAAGTGCAAGAGAGACTTGAAAAAGAAGTAGCAGGTGTGCTAGTACCTTTGCCACTTTCAGGTAACTTTTAAGGCTCTGTCAACAAGAGCACGCACGAATCAGAAACACTCGACCAGCTCAACAACACACTGCAGTGCAGTTCCAGGAAGCCAGCACGGAAGGAGCCAGCCCAGCGAGCAGCAGTAACGGGCTTTGGCTGATTGATTGATTGACGCGATCTGGCCTCGTACACGCGGCGTTAGCAGCCCGAGGACTCGCAAGCAATCACAGATATGCAAGCAAGCAAGTGGTCCTCTCTTTATGCGCAGAACGTTCGCCCGTACTTAGTCGAGTGGTAGAACTGTACGACTACCGCCAAACCTGATTTTATTGTTCTCCATTCCCCACATACTTTATCCAAGTGGAAGCGAAAACAATGGAGGACGAGTCCAAAAGGGGGAAGGGGGCGGCGCAAGTTTTTGTTTTGCGCCAGCAGCAGCTGGTCAGCCAACTCAGTCAATCCGAGCGAGAGAAGAACAACAAGCCAACAAACAAACAAGCAAGTTGGCGGCGCAAAAGGGACCCACACGCGCGCAGAGCAAACAGCAACAACAGCAGCAACAGCAGCAAGCAAGCAAGCGCGCCCCTAATAAGCACCAGCACACAAGCAAATAAGTACACAAGCAACAAGAATGTCGCGCTTCTCGATCGTGAACGTCATCGGGCGGCGCAGCACCGTGTCGTCCGAGGGCAGCGAGCGGCCGTCGATCATCAGCACTGTCGACCTCAACCGGCAGCTCAACGAGGAGGCCAAGCGCGTGGACCAGCACCTCTTCTTCGGGCCGCAGGTGGCTGTCTTCGAGGGCGGCGACCGCACGCGCGTCATCCACGGCGAGCGCAAGGTCCAGAAGAACTCGAAGCGCTTCTGGTGCGTACTTTGTTTGCGTCTGACGTCACTGTTGCTTGTATAGAGGGACGTGGAAGAAAACGAAATGGTGGCTAACGTACATACGTACATATGTGTGTGTCCTTATGTATTTATGAACGAACGTGTAGGCTCGTGTCCGAGCCGCTGTCCATGGACCGCGACAGCACGACGTCGCTCATCGGCTTCCCGACTGAACCCCCACCGAAGAAGGGCCTTGAGAGCGTCACGAGCTCCATCTCTGCCGCGGGTCGCTACATCGGCCAAAAGGTACGCCGTCCTATCCCATCTTTCCAACTTCCTATTGCGTCACGCTCTCGCATAACTAAGTACACTCTTGCCTGACTCTCTACACAACTCATGTGCTCTCTTGAATACAGGTCGCGCAGATGAAGTTCCCGCCGACGCACGTGAATGAAGACTCGTTCTGCGACGGCTGCGGCATGGACCCGATCGTGGGGAACATGTATTCGTGCTCCAAGTGCGACAACTACTCGTTGTGCGAGAGCTGCTACCAGTCGGGTATCCACGGCTTCGAGGACAGCCAGCTACTGAAGGACGTGCGCGAGGACTACGCGTTGCGCAACGTCATGGAAACGAGTCGCCACAAGGTGCCGGAGAAAGTCTTCCACGTGCTGCTCAAGACGGTCTGTCGCGGCCAGGTAGACAAGTTTAACTTTTTGGCCACCTGGATCTGCTCGGTCGTGCTCGAGCACCCGATCCACGAGCTCTCGGTGCGCGGCATTGAGATCCCGCACCTGGACCAGGAGACGCGCGCGACGCTCGTGACGCTGCTCACACCCGTGCTCGCCGAGCGTAACGACCTGGAAGTGTGCATGGAGTGGTTCTGCCCGCAGGCTGAGAACGAGGAAGCGTCGAGCGCCAAGCGCCGCGAGGAGACGCTGCGCATTTGGGTGGCGACCGACAAAGACTCCAAGTCGCCCTTCACAGTCTCAACGTCGGCTACGACCTCCAAGGACCAGAAGGACGTGGACACTGAGTCGGACAGCGGCGGCCCGGCCAGTCCGAGCATGAGTGGAGGTGGTGAGCCTGAGTCCCCCGAAGGTACACCGCCGAGCTCGCCCGTGCACAGTGGTGAGGGCGCCGGTGCGTCTTTCTCGTTATCCCCACCGCCGTCGCCCACGCATGCGGCTGAGGGCATTGAAGCACTGTCCTTAGTGCCGGCGGAGATGGACGGCAGCGACGACGGGGAGTCGGACTCGGTCAAGAGCGATATCGCTCCTAGAAAAGTAGACGGCGTGTCCAAGTCGGGGCAGCCTTCCGAAGGCATCGCAATGTAAATCCAGAGACGAGAAGAGAGCATGGGGTCATGACGAAGAGAGAGAAAGAGAGAGAAGCAACGAATATGAAGACGGAGGAATCGCTGAGCGTGTGGAAAATAATGGGAGCTTTCCGCCTCGTCCGTCCTGCTCCGGATCCCCCGCCCGACCGATCGACTCCTGAGGCGACACCCACCAGTGGCTGGCTGCATTTTGACGCAAAGCCCGTCCCATTTGTGCGCTTCGTTTATAAAGCAATGTAGTGCATATGTAGCTAGCTAGCCATCTTCCCTTCCCTTGTTGCCCAGACCATTTTTTTTCATCAAGCAACACAACTCGTCCAGATGAGAGCTTTCTTTCATCTTGGCCGAGCTTTTGAGAGTATCTGATGTGATTCGGCAGTCCACTCACTGCCAGTCAAACACATGGAAACGAGGGCATTTATCGATGCGAGTATATGTTCTTTTCTTCTTCTCGTCCTGCGCGCCAGTCAAACTTGCTCGCTCACGATCATCCCTTATCCTGTTTTCTACCTTCTCAGGCGCGTTGCATGAAGGAACTCGCCTTCACGCACCATTACCCACTGGCGCGGTGCAACCAACCTTCCACAGTTCAACTGTCGATCATCAGGAAAAAAGCGATCGATCGATCGTTCTCGTTCGCGTCGTCCGAGCCTCTTTCTCTCTCTCTCTTTGCAATACGCTGGCTAACCTTTGGCTTAGTTCTTTGCGCGGTAGAAGGCGAGGTAGGCCATGTGCCAGTCACCGCCGCCCTTGAGCTTGTTGATGTCTTCCGTCTTGCACGGCGAGACGTCGTCATCGTCGTAGCAGAACCAGTCGTCTATCAAAGTATACAACACACACACGATAATCCGTCAATATCACTCTAACACTATTCTCAGTCAGCCAACCATATACACGACATCCGCATTACCTCCTTCGTGGCGCACCCAGGCCATGTAGTGGCCCGAGTCAGCCGAGCGGCCCTTGTGCGTCAGGATCGCGTAGAGCTCGTAGTTGCCCTGGAAGTCCGCTGGCAGCCCAATACCGGGGGACTGAGCGCCCATCGACATGGACTTGGCCGCCTCCAGCGCCACCGCGTCCTCCTCCGAGAGTAGCTCCACGTCCTCGCTTTCTTTCTTCTCCTCGGCCTCATCGTCCTTCTTCGCGTCCTTAAACTCGTTCAAAATCTTCTCCGCATTCCTATAGGAATAAATACATAGAGCATCACTCGTCAATATTCATCCAACTTGAGAGTTCAAAACCATAATGAGCAAACCCTTACTTGTCACGAGCGATCTTCATGGACGCCTTCAGCTCGTCCGAGCAAAACTCAAACACGTCGAGAACCTGCGGGAAGCCAATAGGCTGTTATAACAACAACATAAGTACACACACAAAAATCAGCACAGCGAGTCTCCATACAAAAACAAACAGCGTCAGCACAGGCAGCAACGTACGCGCAGCATTTTGCACTTGACACCCGTGTGGTCGCGGCTCTCAGGCGTAAGTTTCCAGTAGAAGCGCATGAACTGCACGCAGAGGTACTTGGGGAGGCGGTTTATCCGCAGCGTCTTCTTCCACTGCGCATTGCGGCCAAGCACCTCCGAGTTCTTCTCGATCACGCCCTCGAGCCCGATCTTGATGCCCTCGGACAGGTGGTTCGTCTCGATCGTGATGTTGCATACGAGCTTCAGTGCCTTCTCCTTCTTTACAATTGGCAGCTCCATGTCTGATTCGACGCACTCCAGCCTGTGATTGTAGTACACAATTATCCCACTCAGTTA
The DNA here is from genome assembly GCA_023334245.1 of Globisporangium cederbergense. NCBI lineage: Eukaryota > Oomycota > Peronosporomycetes > Pythiales > Pythiaceae > Globisporangium > Globisporangium cederbergense. The sequence continues at coordinate 8,106 of JAASGO010000542.1, forward strand.
ATGGACTATGAATCACACACGCGCCATACATAATGTGTACATACTTTTCGTTCATCTCGAGTCCAAAGAGCGCGTCGACCATGTTGCTCGTCGGGCTGAGGCTCGGAAGGTCCACGGGCGTCGTGAGCGAGCGCTGCAGCGTCGAGAAGAGCGTCGAGAGAAACTCCTCGCTGTCCTGCTGCATGAACCCACCTCCACGCGGACTCTGCTGCGCGAACTGGGGATACAATCGGCGCAGCACGGTCAGGAACATCGCTGGCGTGAAGCTGTCGATGCTCGTGTCCAGCTGGCCGTACATGTCGCGCAGCGCGGTCGTGAAGTTGTTCGCCATATCCGCCGACACTCCACCAGCGTGGACCTTGAGCGCGTCGCGGAACTCCGCCACGGGGCGCAGGCACTGTAGCGTCGCGTTCATGTAGCACGTGTTACCCAAGTTCTCGAGTCCGGCAGGATAGACGACGCCCGAGGCCGCGACGTCCTTCGTGGTCATGTCTTCAATGAACACGACCTGCTCCTTGGGCTTCTCGACCACCTCAGCCGAGCCCATAAGCACGATGCTCGTGCCGGCGGGGAACTTGAGCTGGCTCAGGTCCGCGTCGTCCTTGAGCATGCCCTTCCAGGCCTTGGACATGAGCTTCTGGCGCTCCACGGGCACGAAGGTCAGCGTGTAGAGCTGCGCCTTGAGCGTTGCCACAGACGCCGACGTGTCCACGACTACGTCAGGGAACACCTGCTTGCCCCACTTGACGCTCACGGTCACGCTCGCCATCGTCAATTAGTCAATCGTCTCGTAAGAAGCTTCTCTCGGTCGGATCTTGCGTCGTAATGGCCGAATGACTTCAATTGAGTGTCCCCCTGCCAGCTCCCCCTTTCCGCTGTGAAGATCGATCCATTCGAGAACATGGTCGCGATCGAAAATTAGAGGTATATATGTTTATACAGGTAAATGGATCCATTCGAGAACATCTTGGTTATCGAGTATACAAATAGTATTTATTCTTACAGGTATCGCTTCACAAGATTGGGTCTTGTATTCAGATCTTGTACTGTACTTCCCATTGCGATCGTTTAATTTTCGCGGATACGGTCTGTCAGGAGCATCTCTGTGCTTTTCGAGCGGATCAATCGTCCGCAGAAATGGGTTGAGATGAGCGATCACCAGGAACTTCCACATGTGCGAACGCGCGCTGCTCACCTCTACGCGCAGCAATCTATCCATTCAATCAGCAGCAGACAGTAGTCCAATACGACGTTCAGCATCAGTACCTCCACAATGGAAAGAAAGCGCATCTGGACTACAGCTACAGCTGTGGGGTTACAAACTGCTGACGCTCGCCATAGTCCGACCGCTGGGTCGCGTACTACCACCAGTCGGTCGATCTGTATGCACAAGGGGCGCTCAATGCTCTGAACCAACGTTCGCGTTCGCCTATGCACTGACTGCCACACGTAGCGCTCAGCAACATTCATTCAGTAAACGTCCACGTCGGGTGCACACCTCTGTCTTCTCACCTGACTCAACATACATACAACGACTACGATGAAGCTCTCACGGTCGATCTTCATTGGCGTGCTCGCCATCACCACCGCGACATTCGCGCCAGCACTTACATCAAGAAGGAGATACTTGCGAGCTGTGGCAACATGCTCGTGATCAACAACGGCTACTACGCGCAGCCCGGTGGGATCAAGTACACGTTTAGATGCACGGCTCTAGGCGCGGGCGACGTCACGAGCCTCGCGTGGTTCAAGTGCCTGACACGCGCGGGCCTTGTGCTCGACACGGATGTCTTCAAGCTCGCGCTGAGCAACTACTTCCACACCACCGAGTTCTTGGCCACACCAGGAGCGATTGTCAAGAAGGTCGCTGCTAGCGAAGCCGAGGCATCGCGTATTGATGCGGCTCTGGAGTTCTACGCCAAGTCCTTTTCGAATGCAAGCATGTGCGTCAAAGCTAAAGGGCGCTGCAAGGTATCTACGGAAGCGAGCCTGAATTTTCATCGCTACCGCTGCAGTAGTGTTGGATGGTGGTGATCATGGCCAACAAACTGTGATGAACTAAATGCAAAAGTTATCAATTGCAATTCTTCATTTTTTGTCGAGTTTGTGGAAGGATTCAGGGGTACTTACTTGCATCAAATGTGACCTTGGCTCACGCGGAACTGTGTAGTGGACAGCCAAGCTGTGTCGTGCAGAACAGCATCCCCTTGTTCCTGGTCTTCGTACCATTCAACCCTCGCGTGCGTCTGGTTGACAATGTGGAACAATCCAAAGCCGTAATTGGCTTGGCGGAATGAAGACCACGACGGCTTTGGGTCGATGTACGTTGACGCCAGTCCTTCACGGTTACCACCGTCGCCAACAACCCAATACATGATGCCATCTTCCACAACATTCTCCTTGTACACTGGGAAACTTCTTTCGTACGCATGCACGTGCCCTGGATAGAAAAGAAAGTGTCGGACTCTGAGGTTCGATTCTCTTCGAAATCAAAGCTAATGTAAGAACGTACCAGAGACGACGAGGTCGACTTTGTGCTGGTATAACAGGTCTTCCATGTTGCGCTTCATCGGCATGTGGGGCTCCGAGCCTTGGTGCGCAGTGTTGCTGTTGTACCAGGGTCCGTGCATGATCACGCACACCCAGGGTGTCGCCTTGCGATCCACATGCTCCAAGAGCTCCCTTTCAAGCCATTGATACTGCAGCGACTCCTTGTCGTTGGCGACATACGGTGTGAGGACAATCACGTGCAGCATCCCGACACGGAAGCCATAGTACAGGTTGCGACGCTGGAGAGCGCTATGGCGCTCATACGGCATGCGGAACCGCACTTGGTATGCAACGAACGGATCCACGTGCGATTGGCACGGCCTCTCCTGTTCGTGATTCCCGGCAGCCACCATCCTTCATGACAGCACTCTTTCCACGTCAGCCCTGAAGATTATTCATCAGTAGACTACAAGGTACTCGTTGCCTTTCTTACCATGGCATTCGCGTTGCAAGCGGCTGAATGAGGCGCCCCCAGCGATCCCATCTTGGCTGCTCGCTATCAGCGTACGACAGATCACCTGATAACATGGTAAGTATGGACGTCAGGTTTGACTTGATACCATCAACCCTGCCACCATAGTCGAAACGGACCTGCGTGCAGGATGGCTGTGAGACCAGTTGCGTTGGATAGATGGCGCAGCGTTTGCTCCGAGTACGACGTTTGCCTGCATAGGGTAGAATTGTAAGCTTGTGTGTGCGTCCATGATCAGAAATGCTTCAAAGAATCAACACTCGTACCCAAGATCGCCAATCACTCCAAACGTGATCTGCGCTTGGCTTCCGATGGGCAGCGCGGTTGTGAACGACAGGACGTCGCTCCACCCGGCTTCTTCGTCCCCGCATTGATCTATCAATTTAAATTGCGCATCATATTAGACACCGCTATGTTCATTCTTGCAAGCGCCAGTCCTTATACATACATCATACACAACTATACTTACAATAGTAGGTCGTCCCAGAGAGAAGCTTGTCCCCGTCGATAACGACGTGGTGGAACCAGGGCGAGGTGTAGTGACAAAAGTCGTACTGCTCACACGGAACGTCCGCGCGCGCCTCCATCGACAAGTTCGCCGCGTTCTGCGCAAACCGCACGATCGAGCTTTTGGTGCGCGTCGCCGTCGCCCAGGAGACCGTCATCCCGACCCGCTTCAAGGCATCGGTGCCATTTCCCTTTACGGACTCGAGTGTGTGGTCCGCGAGCGCGATGTGGATCTGCGTGGGCGACGCCTGCGATACGAAGAAGTCGTGCTCGTACACGGCCGACTTCCCTGTGGTCGCAGACGCGGTCACCACCGCCACCAGCGCGCATCGCAGCAGATTGAACATCATCATGTGACGCCGCATTATGCCTTCCGCTTGAATGGGGCTGTCGGTTTCAGAGATGTGAGCCACTTCAACCACCAAGAGAAGGACAGAAGGAAGATCGCTCTAGTCTGTACCACACTTATAATGTGGGCTATCTGGTGGGGCGGCCCAGATCTCCGATTTGCAAGTTTCATTTTCAACTTCAACTTCCAGTGCGGAATTCGACACTACGAGGACAAGGAGCGACCGACCTACCATGGCGTATCGAGGAGCTAATATGTGCGTGCATTGCGCGTATGTGTACATGTGTGCACCACAGCTGCTTAGATAAAGGCGCATGTATGGAGGGCTGCAGGTAGACACTGCACCTGCCTACATCTCTAGGCTCTCGTCGATGATGCTGTTCGCGACGCGGTGCTTTGTGGTCGTGACCCATGTGCTGTCCTGCAGGCTTGCGTTGCCAACCGCCTGGTTTTCATACGACTCAATGATACCGTGCGTGGTGTTCAAGGCCTTGAAGAGTCCGAAGCCATAGTGCGCCGCACGGTACGCCGACCACGCGGGCTGTGGCTGGATGAACTTGGACGCGAGCCCCTCGCGATTGCCGCCGCCGCCGAGCACGACGTAAATAATGCCGTCTTTGCGTACTTCCCCCTTGTACACGGGGAAGCTGCGCTCGTAGGCGTGGACGTGGCCTGCGAGCACGAGATCGACTTGGTACTGGAACAGGACGTCCTCCATGTTGCGCTTCATGATTTTGTGCGGCTCGTTGCCCTGATGCGCAGTGTTACTGTTGTACCACGGACCATGCATCATGACGACAACCCAGGGTGTGACGGTGCGGTCGACACGCTGCGACAGCTCTTGCTCAAGCCACTTGTATTGATCCGAAGTCGTGTCGAAGGCCACGTACGGCGTCAAGACAATCACGTGCACCATGCCCAAGCGGAACGCAAAGTAGAGGTTGCGGCGCTGCAGCGGGTTGAGCGGGTCGTACGGCATCCGGAAGCGCGTCTGGTACGCCACGAAGCGGTCTTCTTTCTGGTCGCACGGTTGTTCTTCTTCATGGTTTCCAGCGGACACCATCCTGATTCAATTCATTGTAACCACGCAGTTGCAAACACCATGAGATACTGTCGGACACACAGCAACGAAGACCCAAGCTCAATATGACACACGTACCAGGGCATTGTTGACGCGACAGGCTGAACGAGGCTTCCCCAGCTGTCCCAGCGCGCCTGGTTGCTGTCAGCGTACGAGAGATCGCCTACGGCATGACAAGCAAAAGAAATGTTTTTAGACGATGATTTTGGAGCGTACTCTCTCGTGCTCCACAAAACACTTACCAGCGTGAATGATGGCGCTCATGTCGCTGCGACTTGCGAGATGGCGCAGCGTCTGCTTCGAGTACGACGTTTGCCTGAAAGAAGAAGGTAAATTTCAAGGTGCGTCACTTTGCTAGTCATCAATCGCTTCAGCCTTCTGCTGATTACTGGCATCCGTACCCGAGGTCTCCAACCACACCGATCGTGACTGGCGTCTGACTTCCGACCACGACTGGAGTGTTGAACGAAGCCACTTCGCTCCAACCACCGGCTTCATCGCCGCATTGATCTGCACACTCACACACAGTATTAACAAACCCGAACCATTGAAAACCTCGATACCAGTTCTCCAGCGCAGCTTACAGTAGTAGGTCGTCGACGGCTCCAGCTGACTCGATGGGATCACGACGTGGTGGAACCACGGCGACGCGTACTGACAGAACTGGTACTGCTCGCTCTTCGTCTCCGCATGCACGATGCTCCCCAGGTCCGCAGCGTCGAGTCCGAATCGGACAGCCGACGTCTGCGTTTGAGTCGCAGACGCCCACGAAATGGTGATTCCGAGCTTCGTCGGGGCATCGCTCCCGACTTCCTGTGTTCGCTCCAAGTCTGCGAGAGCCACGTGCACTTGAATTGGTGCAGAATCAAGCTGCGGTATCCTGGGCATCAAGTTGTTGGTGCTGTCGTGGAACAGCGGCGCGGAGCTCGTCGTCACCACGACCGAGTTCGCAATGTACCCGATACCCAGGATCAAGAAAATCCCAGATGCGAGCACAACCGCGAGCATGCGGCGAGTCGAGGAGACGTGGCGATGACTTGAGAGTTCCGGCACGAGGCGAGCATGCATCTGAGGCTGCTTCTCGCTAGAGAACGAGCCGTACGACATCGACTCTGGCATCAGAACGAGTTGCGTGGATGAAGTTGGGAATTGCTCAGTGTTCGCTGCTGGGCGAGTACTGGAATGACGAGCATGAGACGCTAGTGGCATGTGAGTGGCATCGCCTGCAGCTTGCTGAGCTCAGTGAGCTATTTTCCCAAGCCGTTTCGATTGCGCGAACCATACGTATGTCTCTTTGAGATGGCTGACTGTTCAAGATTCGATGGTCGTTTTTAGCTCCTGTGTGCCACACAATGTCAATGTGTCGAATCGTCGCGGCTACGAGCCGAGATCAGAAAGAGAGTAGCGATCCAGCCATTCTCATCCCGAAGATGCAAATCTCCGTTACGTCACCGCCTTCTCCAGCTGCGTCTCCGACCACCGCCGCCTCTTCCACAGGCACCAGGAAGACCACCGGGATTGCGATCCCAAGCACGTCCGGCTCTAGCAGAGAGACGAACGCAATCGACGCCAAGTGGCAGGTCGCGTACGGCTTCTGGGACGACCTTGATGTGCTCTATAACGAGCCGTCGTTTCTGCCGCCAACGAAGCCGCGAGTTCCTTCGCAGCAGCTCGATGACGCTCAGGAATGGTACGTATGATATGGACTCAGTGAGGTGATTGATGTGTGGGGTGTGTGGGGTCTTGCTCAAGTGTGCTATTGGTGAGTGGTGATCGCTTTTAGGGCGAAGCGAATGGTGCCGACGAGCAGTGAGGCATTCATCGGGAACCCCACGGCTCTGCAATGCCTGCATAGCCTGCAGACTGGAGACGCGAACCCGCTCACAAACTTCATCATCAGCGTAAGAGACCGTATAGCCGCCACAAAGCACTGCAATGCAGCAATGAAACTGAAGCTCTTACTACGTATCAATCGAATAGGGGGCAGAGTGCACTGGTAAGCTGTCGCTCATCGGTCTGCTGAAGCGCACGCTCTTGGCGTCGGGCTTTGATCCGCCGTGTTCCTTCGGATCCGTGAATGCCAAACATTTCGGGTAGGACGCTATGTTTCAAAGGATATCGATTCGAAACGGTTGCTCACTACGAGTATGAACGAACGTATAGAGAGAAAGACCTGCTGCTGAAGATCGAGGATTTCGTTCGCCGCGTCGATCCAAATCGCGTGAAAGTCGCTTTCCTGGTCGTCGAGCGCTTTGAGTCGTACGTTATCTGTGCATTGGATGACATCTTGTCATCTTGATTGGCTACTGTGAGTCTAATACCTACATGGCCGTGATGTCTTAGAGTCACCCCGAGTACGCAGCAGCACTACTTGCTCCCGATTCTTCAGGATGCGAACGCCAAGAGCGTATTTTTCATCTTTCACGTGCGCCCCGATGCCAGCAAAGTAGCAGAACAGATCAAGCAAAAGTCCATGAAGGTGCACCTGCACCAACTCAAGCCCGTGCAAGTGCGCGCCAAGCTCCTGCACATCTGCAAACAAGAGCGTGTAAGCAGTGCCTCAATTGCTTTGTGCCGCACGATCAACGTCGTCATTAACACATTTTTCGTGTGGCTTGTCGTGCAGATCGGATACACACGAGACGGTCTCGAAGAGCTCCTCAGGCACTGTGAGTTCAATTTACTGCACTGTATGGAGAGGCTGCGGCTGGTGTTCCTCGCGCACTTCTTCATCTCGCCCCCCAACGTGCTCAAGAAAGTCAAAACTATCACTGAGAACGATAACAACAACGACTCAAGTCCCACGAAGCCCGTGGAATCCAAGCGCAGCGCGAAGACAAACAAGAAACCCGAGCCGCCACCGTTTCCATTGTCGATCCTCGAGATGAGCGAGCCGCTACGCCGCTGCAAGAAGTGCACGTTGGTACCGCCATGCTCGCACATCACAATGGAGACGCTCTCTGATAAGATCCAGCGCATCCGGAACCTGTACCCACACCAGGACGACGACGACGACGACAACGATGGCGAGAACGAGCCAGCGCCGTCTATCTGCCCGTCGTTCCTTAACACGGGTGTGTGCACGAGCATCCAGTCGCTCGGTCGCTGTCGCTACGCTCATCCGCTCACACTGCACCAGATCGACACGTCTCAGCTCGTCAAGCGCTGCCGCGTGCACACACTCCCTATGCCCTGCACGCACTGCGCAAACATCGGTGCCTTGAAGGACCAACTTCGCACGGAGATCAAGGTCTGCATGCAGCTTGAAGCGCAGCTGCGCACGCGCCGCAAGCAGTTATCGGACGTCGAGATGGACAAGTTCCTTCTCATGCGCGACCGCAACAAGAGCGTCAAGTGGGGCACTGCGAAGCGCGAGCTCGAGGACAAGCTCGCGCACTTGGACGCCACATTGAAGGGTCTTCATGCAGAGATTGAGGCGATGGCGGCTGAGCAAACGACCCGACAGGCACGGCGCGACCAACTTGTGAGAGACAACGAACGCGGCACGAGTCACGGCACACTGTCAACAAGATTAGCACAGCAGAGAGCATGAGGCACAAACAGTATTGGATTTTAATTAGAGAGCTCCTCGTGTGAACTGCAACTGTCGCGACGCGAGCCCCTGCAGCTGGGCCTGCTCCCGCGCGTCGCTCTGCTTCTTCTGCAGGAGCGCGATTTCGTCACTGTACTCGTGCAGCGGCATGGCGTACGGATCAAACACCTGCGGGTCAAAGTTGGACTGGAGCTCGTCGATGCCAAAGTACGCGACCACCTTGTCGAGGATGTATGGGTTCTTCACGTCCTTCTTATCGCGCAGGCTTGCCTGGAAATTGCTATCGGTGCCAGAGCTGCTGCTGCTGGACCTGGCACGCTCGCTCTGCACCGCGATGTACTTGCGGATGCGCTCCTGCACGTCGGCGTCCGCGCGCGCATCCGTTGGCTCGGGCGGGATGCCGGCGCGCGCCAGCGCCGCCTCGAGCTCATCGTCTTCTGTGCCAGCAGCTGCAGTCACATCAGCACTAGCAGCGATCTGTGGTGATAATGGTGAAGGTGAGGCGACTCCGTGGTTTGGCTCCGCGTCTTCATCCTCCGACGAGGAGCCATAAGCGGCGAGCCCCAGCGAGTTCATCCTTTTTCTTGTTTTCTAATTGCTCCCGGATTATCAATCAGCCGATGGACAGAATTGTCGAGTCCAGATTTGGATAATTCGACATTAGCATACGAAAGTCAGCACTAAATTCCATATGAGCCACGAACAGCCGCGCAAATTCAATTCTCAGTATTGCTCAAACTTGCCACGCACCCAAATGAGATGTCGAACCCGCTCGAGCGCATCCAGGAACAGCGTGCGCAGCGGCTACTGGACGCGCTGCAGAGTGACCTGCGCGCGCAGATACGCACTGAGACGAGCGCGAATGGCGGCGCCACCCGCAGCAATGCGCAGGAGAATGCGCGCGTGCGCATGAAGAAGCGTCTAGCAAAGCTCGCAAACCCGACGCACCGCGAGAAGGTCTGGAGTGCGAATGCACTCGTGCCCGAGTACGACGGCCAACCGGTACGCGCGTTGCCCAAGCACCGCGCGTTTTGGGAACAAGTGGACGTGAGCACGTGGACTAAAAAGGCGCTCGATGCCGCGTGCCAACTGCTGGATCTAGACGCCTGCGGCAAGAAGCTCGAGCTCGTGGCGCGCATCCAGGACTGGGTGCACGAGCCGGAGTTGCGCGCTCGACGCGAGCAGCAGGAGCGGCTCGACAAGCAGCGCGATGCTGTGCTGGGTTCGTTGCCGTTGTTATTGGCGCTATTGCGTAGCTATTGGCGTGTGACTAATGTTGCTATGTGTCATTGCTGTTGTTGTTCTTAGCCTCCGGCCGTGTGTTTGCGTTCGGGAACAATTTCAATGGCGAGCTGGGTCTGGGCCACAGACGCGACTGCGAAGCACCAACCGAGATTGAGAGCCTGCAAGGCTGTAAGATTCACAGAGTTATCTCGGTGTGGCTAATTAGTGCTTTGATCTACACTCAGGCCTGGCTCTAGTCTCACAAGGGCCACACATTTTTCTACTGTGTGTGCTTCTCTGATACGCAGGGCTTTGATGCGAACTTTGCATTCGCGTTCGCTGCAGATGGTCGTGTGTTTGGCTGGGGTGGCGGTGGTCGAGCGCTCTTCGACACTGCTGCTGCTAGTAATGCTCCACCGTCCCAACAAGGGTCAGGATCTCTGGCCTCACAAGAAGGACCTCAGCCAGTCACATCCACTGATCCCAGCGACACCATTGTTGCAAGGCCTATTGCTAGCACATCAACGCCTGCTTGCTTTCTGTATCCGCGCGAGATCTCTCGGCTCCAGCAACAGCATCAGCGGATCACAGACCTGTCGTGCGCGCGAACGGATGGCCACCTCGGCTTTACGACCGAGAATGGGTACTGCTTCATGTGGGGCCGGGGTAACTACGGTGAGCTTGGCGTCGACAAACATGCTCCAGCCACCAAGGATTCTACTAGTACTACCAATAGCTCTAATGCCAACAAGCCCCCTTCAATGGCCACTGCAGTCATGGCCCCAGTACACGTCGAGTATCTAGCGACCTCCAAGATCCGGCAGGTGAGCGTGGGTAACTGCCACTCAGCCGCCGTGACCAGCAAAGGCACACTGTACACATGGGGCGGCTGCTGGAGCGGCCAGCTGGGTCTCGGTGAGTCCAAGCGCGCGGGTGTCAAGGACAAGCGCCAGGAGCTCTTCTTCCCGTCGCCTACGGTCGTCGAGACCTTCCATGCGAAGCAAACGCAAATCGTCAAGGTCTCTTGTGGCGCTGTCCACACTGCGGCGATCACTCGGGACGGCCAGCTCTTCACTTTTGGGTGCGGCGATGGCGGACGCCTCGGTCTGGGGGTTAATGGTGGTGACGCATACTATCCGCAGCTCGTCAAGGCGCTCGAGAGGGATGTTGTCCTGGATGTGTGCTGCGGCAGCTGGCACTCGCTCTGTCTCGTACGGCAGCCGCAGCAAGAGATCAAGGGCGTGGTTCGAACCAGGGACGCGCGTCGTGAAACCCAGTACTCGACTGACAAACCTGATGAGACGTCAAGTGGCTGCGTGTACGCGTTTGGTAGTGGCCTCCAAGGACAGGTACGACGCCATATAAACGACCACATCGTCACCGGCATAACTCAGTCCGTATTTACGTTGTGTGGTGACGCTGTAGCTTGGGCTTGGGAAGCAGAAGATTGCGGCGCTGCCAAGTAAGTTTCAGCTCTAGTGTTGACATCCGCTGCCAGTTGCTGAGTCTTGATAGTTTGTACGACGTTCTTACAGCTCGCCTGCCCGACCTGTACCACCGTAAGGTGGAGTGCAAGGCCATCACCGTGTCCTCGCACCACAGTGTTGCGCTGAGCACCGACGGGAACCTGTTCACCTGGGGGCGGAACACCTCTGGCTGTCTCGGCCGCAAAACCGTCGACGGCGCACTCGACTCCGCTGAGCCTGATCTGGTTCAGCTCTCATCGTCACTGGCAACGGCGACGCAGCCTATGCACAGCTTCGGTGTCGGTCCGATCGTATCGATCGCCGCGGGGGACCGCTTCACACTCTTTGCCACGGGACCGTGGGAACCGAAGCAGGAGCAGGAAAAGACGCACTTCTTCTTCCAGGAGAAGCTCAACCGCCACGCCAAGTTTCAGGTCTCTTCATGAAGCTTCCAGGTTCAAGGCTCTAGGCAATGCAAGCCAACAAAGTTCAGAACTAAGGTGTTATTCCAGAGCCCGATTGAAGCGCTCTGAATGCCTCGTTGTGCCAGCCGCGGGGTTTTCTGTTCAGTAAGTAACATGGCCGACTTTACTTCTCAGCCCCGCTCGGATCTGTTTGAGTTTGGATTCATGACGTGCATCAACGTCTGGAAACAACGTTTTCTGCTCGTCAGTGGGCAACGCAGGTTATAAGTAGCAGCAGTGCCGCGTCATTTGAAGACTGAGACCGTGAGTCGTTTGCTCACAGGCCGACGAGCAACATTGGGGTTGGTTTGTCATTGTCTTTCTGACTTCCTTATCATCATCACTCGAGAGCATGCGCATGTTCACCTAGCCATCCAGGGGGACAGCGTCAATGTCGAGCGTAACCGACATGACCCTCGCTGGTGGTTAGAGCACTGACGGGAATGGTGGTAGTGGAGACGGTGGTGTCGTGA
>JAASGO010000543.1:0-20212 GCA_023334245.1 Globisporangium cederbergense
GAAGCGAAGAGTCGAGTGTCGCGTTCAGAGGCGGACGGTGGCCGAGATCCACGGTCGCTCGCAAGGTCGGAGCAATGGTGGCACGCGGCATTTGCTCCGAGTCGACGCGCTGACAGGCGTCAACATAGCGCCCAGCTAGCTACACCCGAGAGAGAGCATCAATACCTCCTAATGAGCAGCGTTGCATCGGTCAGTTCGTGAGGCGGTACACTACCAGTTCAAATCATTTATCCCCACACACACACACGCACCAATGTTGAGCAACAGTACAAGCCCCATGAACCAGTCACTTTACCACAAGCTGAGGCTTCTTATTCATCAGCTCATTGATTTGAATTAAAACAGATTGAAGTGGAACATGGAAATGTCAACAGATTGGCTGGGTGTCTGTCCTGTTCCTAGAGAGAGAGAAAAATACAAATTCAAATGACGAGAAAACGATGCTCCGCAACTTACACGGCGAAGAGTCTCACGGAGGCACGACCAGGCTGGAGTATCGTGCTGTGTTGCGATTTACTCAAGCTCCATCACTTCGCCCATGGAGACAGGAGCGAACTCCGCCGGCAGAAGGTAGTCTGGACGCTCGACCGCCTCCGCGATCTTCGTCTCTTCGACGAATGCAGCGTTGCAAAGTGCGATGGAGTGGCACGCTTGGCTCGGACTCTTGCCGGCGTCAACCAACTTGACTAGGTCGTCGAACTTGGACGAAAGCACATCGCACTGGGCAGCGGGAGGAAGGATGCTGCACATTGTCTCTAACGCCACCTTCGCGAGACGAAGCTCGTTCTGATTCTTTGAAGCGTGGGACACCATCTCCGCCGTGTACTCGCACAGCAGACAGCCCATCGACATTGACTTCTCAGCTTCCGCTGACTTCGCGACTTGGTTTACATTCTCGCATTCGTGAATGCGGGTGCAAATCGAATCAACATCTTCGTTGTTCTTCAACGCATCGACGATCGTGTCGTGGTGCTTCATCAGCAACTCGCACTATAAAGTAAGACACATGGATACTCAGTTAGTTAGCTTGCTCGTAACGCCACCCACAGCCAGTCACACTCACTGCGTACCTCCTTTGAATCCGGAATCAGTCGGCAGATTGAGTTCATCTCTTCGTTGAAGGCCGCGAGGCTTGCAGGCTTAGACGACATCGAAGCAAGGAGCAGCGTGTTCTGCTTGCAGATCGTGCAGCGAGAAGGAGTCAAGCTCGGGTCGAGGAACTTCAGATCAGACACCTTGACCGACGTCGCTTCATCAGCACTGCTGCAGAACTTGAGTGCTTGGCAGATTTCGTGGGGCTGCTTGCCATTCTTCAGCCACGATACCGCAGTATCGAACATCTTCAGATCCGTGTGGCACTATACATGCAAAAAATGCCAACAGTTAGTGAGAGAGAATGATCGAGAGAGAAACAGGGGTTGCCCAGCAACATACCTTGTCGTCCGATGGCAGCAGCTCGCAAACGATACCGGCAGCCTCACGAGCTTGCTGGACTTCGTCCGGCTTCTGGTTGAGCGCGAACTCCAGGACGGTGACGACGCCACTGCAGTAAGAGCAGGAGTTGTTTTCCTTTCCAGCCGAAAGTGGTGACAGCGCGATCTTCTTAGCTTCCACCTTACTTGCAGTCGCTTTGCAGAACTTCATGTCATGGCAGATCTGCTTGGGCTTCTCACCCTTCTTCAGGGAGTCAATCACCTTGTCTAGCTCGTCCATGACAGGGCGACACTGTAGTTCACCACACAAAGCGTAATACGTTAACACCAACACAACAAGGTACGACCGAGAGCAAAGTAAATGTGCGCACCTTCGACTCTGACGGGAGGAAACCACACACCATATCCCCGATCTGGCGAATCTGGTCGATCTGCGAAGGATCCTCAGCGAGGGCGACTTCAAGAATGCTTGCTAACTGCGTGCAGACAAAGCATCCATCAATCGCAGACTCCATGGAGTTCTTCACCACCTTGACAAGATGTTGGTCGAAAGCAGCGAGGTCTTCAATTCCGTGAGCTGTGCTCGGCAAGGCCTTCGTCGACGCAGTGCAGTACTTCAGGCTGACGCAAATGTCACGAGGGTGTTTGTTCTTCTTCAGCTGGTCGATCACGATATCCAGCTTGTCGACATACTGGTGACAGATATTGTCTGGACCCAAAAAGCCACAGATCATGTCCGCATACTCGCGGATCTCGTCAACTTGCTCTGCGTCCTCCTGCAAGATGACTTGAATAAGCGTTGCGATATAGTCGCAGTAGAAGCACTTCTTGTCATCTTGGACTTCCACAGCACGGTTGTCCATCACAAAAGATGTCATCGCGTTCAGGACTGATTCAGGGACCGCTTTCGACTTCGACGTGCAGTACTTCAGGCTGACGCAAATGTCACGAGGGTGTTTGTTCTTTTTCAGCTGGTCGATCACGATATCCAGCTTGTCAACGTACTGGTGGCAAACGTTGTCTGGACCCAAAAAGCCGCAGATCATGTCGGCGTATTCGCGGATCTCATCCACCTGGTCAGCGTCTTCTTGCAGAATTACTTGCATGGCAATCGTGATGTAGTCGCAGTACAGACAAGTCTTTTCGTCTCGGGTAGTGACCGCAAACGCAGCCACACCAGCCTGGGACGATTCAGCATGCGTGTTGGTCTTTGCGGTGCAGTACTTCATCGATGCGCAAATCTCACGAGGGTGCTTGTTCTTCTTCAACTGGTCGATCACAACATCCAGCTTGTCGACGTACCGGTGGCACATGTTGTCGGGACCCAAAAAGCCACATATCATGTCCGCGTATTCACGAATCTCGTCCACTTGGTCAGCGTCTTCTTGCATGATGACCTGAATCAAGGTCGTGACGTAGTCACAGTAGAAGCATGTCTTGTCATCCTGACTCGACTCGCTTTGAGGAACTGGGACGAGTGCAACCAGTGCATCTTCAACTGAATCGCCCGGATTTCCAATTGTGAACGGACTGTTCGTCTTCTTGCAAACGTTCAAGGCTTCACAAATCTGGCTTGGCGTCTTGTTCTGCTTCACCCAGCTCACGATCTTGTCGTAGTTTGCGACGAGAAGTGGACATGTGTTGTCTTGTGGAACGAGGTTACAGCCCCACTGAATCAGCGGCAGAAGGTTGTCCAACTGTGATGGCGCGTACTCGTTTACCTTGCTCACAAAGTAGGCGACGCGCACACAGTACGAACAAGCAGGATCACGACCCAGCATTTCCTCATCTTGACTGGTCACAGCGAGTGGGGCAAGATTGTTGGACTTTGCAGTACAGTACTTCATCGATGCGCAAATCTCACGAGGGTGCTTGTTCTTCTTCAGCTGGTCGATCACAACATCCAGCTTGTCGACGTACCGGTGGCACATGTTGTCGGGACCCAAAAAGCCACAGATCATGTCCGCGTATTCACGAATCTCGTCCACTTGGTCAGCGTCTTCTTGCATGATGACCTGAATCAAGGTCGTGACGTAGTCACAGTAGAAGCATGTCTTGTCATCCTGACTCGACTCGCTCTGCACGAGTGGCGCGAGAGCAATCAGCGCATCTTCAATGGACTCATCTGGAGCTCCGATCGCAAACGGATTGTTCGTCTTCTTGCAAATGTTCAAGGCTTCACAAATCTCACGCGTTGTCTTGTTCTGCTTCACCCAGCTCACGATCTTGTCGTAGTTCGCCACAAGCAGGTCGCACTTGCAGTCTTCTGGGGAAAGCTTGCAACCCAGTTTGATGAGCGAGCGAACATTCTTCAGCTGCGACGGCGCGATCTCGTTGACTTTGTCCACGACGTAGACGATGTGGACGCAGTAGGAGCAAGCGTGATCCTCATCTCCATTCTGCACGAGAGCGATCGTGGTCAAATCACTTAGTTTCTCCAGCTTCTCCTTCTTGTCAGCGATGCACATAGTGATCCGGAGGCAGACCGCTGATGGCTCCATGCCTTGCTTCAGCCAGTTCACAATTTGGTCGTACTGGTTCAGGAACGTGTGGCACATTGAATCGGCTGCCATCGAGTCGCAAATGTCACCAATGATCTCGCGCACTTGCTGCACTTGAGACACTTCCTGGGCGAGCGCTTGGTCCACCATCTGCACAAAACGCTTGCATAACTTACACGACAACTCGCCTTGCACTTGTTTCGGCTCAGCAACTTGTTCCTTTCTGTACACAAGTGTGCACACTTGCTCATCCGATCGTCCGCGCGTCATAAACTGGCGCACCGCATCCTCCATGTTGACGACGCGGTTGCACTCGTCCACAAGACGCGAATCCTCCAAGTCATCGCACGACGCTTCGTCCAGGAAGTGCAACGACATGGCTTGGAACGCGCGCTTGAACGGCGAGCGCAGACGCTGCGAGAGCTGCTTTCGCTCCTGCTTGCTGTCGTCCTGCTCATGGAGCACCTTGAGTGCGGTCAGACAAGCCTGTTGCTGTTCCTGGCGCGTCAAGTCCGTCAGATCTTCTTCATCATCTTGCTGCGGGGAAAAGAAGAACTCTTCAAGCGCATCATCTCCTTCGCCTTCTTCGACGATCACGAGCTGCAGCGTGGCGCCAGGTGCCACATCTTGCTCCTCGCCGTCGTCAAAGAAGAACCGCTGCACGAGTGCGCTGGAGCGCGTGAACTCCTGCGTGAGGAACGACAAAAAGCCGCTGTCATCGCCGCTGAGGTCGCTGTTCGCGAGCGCCGTCGCTTCCTCTGCGGCGTAGACGCCAGTCGAGACCGCCGCCGCCGCCGTCGAGAGCGCGAGCACGCGCCAGAGCTTCATGAGAGTTAGTTAGATCGCTTCCTTTCCGTCTTCTTCGGCTTCTCTTGAGATCTGATTGAAGAAGGAACAAAGGGTGGAAGGACGGAGGTCGCTTCTCGGTCACTTTACAAGTCCACATGGTGGTCTGGTCTTACAAATTACAAGTAAAAAAATGGTCGTGCAGCTGAAATTTTCTGGTTGGGGCGGGCTTAAGTAAAGAAAAACTTGCAGTTTGTAGGCAACAGACAGGTGACTGTGAAGGGGAGAGGTGTCATTTTAGGATTTCCATCAACGGTGAGATGATAGGGTGAGAAAAACTGCGTGGCGTGTTGGACACATGCACGCGTTTGGCACGCGCTTGAAAGCCGACGGTCCTCTATTAAGGGTGCCATTCCGATCCTGAAGCGACGCGCCCGAGGAGCTCTTCTTCAACGTCACGCAGCCGTATCCATCCCATCCAGACAACGGGCTCGCGGTGTCGCTCAGTTGATACGACTGCTGCTATTGAGCGAGCGAGCAATGACGTCGCGACGCCTGTCGTCCTCTCCATCGACTGCTGCTTCGAGCACTGCGCGCGCCTCAGCAGCAACTGCCAGCGGCGGTGTGTCGTTACTAATCAGCGAGGAAGAATCGACGCTGCAGGGCTTTGAGAAGCTCTTCGCGTCCGTGCTGGACCCACAGACCCAAGGAAATCACCAGCGCCATCTCGCACTCGCGAAGAATGTGATCTTCCAGAATGAGAACGGGTACGTATGTTGGTTGTGCTGATTACATACATGTGCAGTGAAAGCATCCAAGATCATCGTTCATTCTCCAAAATGGACTGATGTTGATTATGATGATGGCGATGCAGGTGGAAACTTGCCGAGATGCCGATTGTGAGCGATTTTCTCCAACTGCTGCGCGAGAAGGTACTCGACGGACACGCTCAGTTCACAGATTCGCTCATCGGTGCAGTCACACTGTGCTGCAAAGTACGTGTGTTTGTGTTCGTTCGACACTGTGCTGATCAAGACGCCTGCGTGCTGACCCTGATAATGCGTCTGGTTGATTTCGTGAGCAGCCTTTCGTGCGGCAGAAATCCAACGAAGAGATTTCGAATCCGGCTTTGATACACGGTATTCTGCCTACGCTGGGGCAGCTGCTGGCATTTGACGTCCTCGACGTGCAAGTGGCAGCAGCAGACGCACTATTGCAGTTTGCGACTGGAGAATGTGAGGTTACTCCTTCCTGTGTGCATCGTGCCTATGACCACAGAGTCCCTCCTCTTAACGCTTGTTTCGAGCAGGTTTGGTGAGATCATCCAAGCCACGCAGCAACAACTCGGAGCCCAGTGTCTCCACTGAAGACTTTCGCCTCTCGCCGCGAGTGTTCAGTCAGAACCTCTTGGAGGAAACAGGGACTGTGGAAGCCATTGTCAGCGTGCTGTACGACCTCTTCCCTGACGACGAGGAGATGGGAGAAGCAGAGGCGGCTCGCGTCTCGGAATCCAATTTCAATACTGATCGGAGCGCTACACCAGGCTCAGCTGTAGACTCACAGCAAGAAACAGAACGGAGTGAACCAGTCGAGACAGAACGGCCGATCTCGCCCACGACGCCATCGACATCAAGCACACCAATCAACTCGGCGAGGGAATCATCAACGCCATTCATGAGCCTGACTGACGATACGAGTCGTACTGACGGCAATGGCGCTAGTACCGAAGCGGGCGCTCCAGGCATCACGCCCATGCCCACGGCCAGATCGCTCGATTCGGAGCGACGAGCCGCAGCGATTCTGTTCCCCGTTATCGAGGTCATCTACGAGCTCTCGAACCACCAGCGGTGCGCCGAGGTGCTTGTCATGAGTGGCGCACTGCACTACGTCGTGTTCATTATGGAAAACATCCGAGACCCACAGGACGAACTGCTTCCGCTGTGTATCGTGATCCTTTGGAATGTGCTGGAGCTCTGTCAGGAGAGAGTGCGGGCGATCACAAAGTGTGCGTCGCGCAGAGAGCTGCTCGTGCGGTTCCGCCTGCGTAATGCGACGTATTTTCTCAGCAACGAGTTCACGTTCCAGACGCTGCTGCACGTGTTTGAGTTGCTCCTTGCGCGCGGGTACCGCAAACAGGACAAGGAGATGCGCAACGAGTGCCTCATGATCCTCACGTTGCTTGCGAGACGCCGACGGTCGCTTGACTTCTTCTACTCCACGGGGCTCACGACGTGTCTGCTCTCGTACGCCACCGCTGCAGAGATCCAGGCAACGAAGAAGATTAAGAAGAATGCCACCACTAAGAAGGAACTAACGAGCAGCAGCAGTACTAAGAAGACATCTTCGTCAGCTGCAATGCCCTCATCCGCTCGCACAGTAGCGATTAATGCCGACTACCACAACTACGCGACAGCAAGCGACGGGGACTTTGAGTTCAAGCAGATGCTCTGGTACCTACTCGCGGAGATCATGTGCGGCCACGAGGCAAATTTGAACGAGCTCATGCAGTTTCGCTTCGTCGAGGTCCTGCTTAGCTACGCCACAGGCGGCGGGGCGACAGGTAAATCAAATAATGGCTCACACCACCAACAGCAGTACACTCCGACTCAGCTCCAGTTCCTGCAGACGACCGCGCTGAGCGTGCTGAACTACGTCGCGCCGTTCATTCTGGACCACTTCTACGAACTGGACGGCCACATCATGCTGCTCGAGTTCCTCAGACAGAGTCCCATGCAGAGTGACGAAAACTTGGCGGCTGTGTGGCTGCTCATGATGCAGATCTCGCCCGCGATTCCGTTTTTCCAGGACGAACTGGGCAAAGTCGGTGGCGTCGAGACGGCCATCGCGGCATTTGCAGCCCCGCCGTCGCGCCACACGTTTGGGATCCGTCGCAATGCGATTCTAACGTGTGCGAGCATGTGTCGCGGCAATGATTCGAATCGCAGGCGGTTCAATCTCGCACATGGGGTGCACATTGTGATGCAGCATCTCGAGTTCGATCCGTCACACTCGGTGTTGGAAGAGAATATCCTGATCGGGGTTATCGACGCCGTGCGCTCGTGCATCGTTGGAGACATCGAGAGCGAGATGACGCTCATCGAGAATGACGGTGTCCCGAAGCTGCTCGTGATCTTAGAGAAAGCCCCCAAGGCAATAAAGAATCAGGTTCTCGCTGCTTTTGCTGAGATCTGCGTCAACCCAGCGGCGATCCCGAGCTTCCTGGCATGGCGCAGCGACCAGAAGGAGACGAACAACGCGACGGCGACGCAGATCCTGCTGCGCAGCTACGCCGACGAAGAAGCGGCCGAGGAGCTACGCACGAAGGCCGAGAGCGAAGCAGACGCGATTATAGCGCTCGCGAATGCGCGTCACAGTGCGTTCAAGTCCATCACGACGTGTCGAAGCCCGTTTCTCGTGTCCTCGACGCAGAACATAGTAGAGTCGGATGAGAAACACTGTAGATCCTCTCCTTCAGCAGAACGACCGCAGTCGCCCGCGTTTGCGAGACTCAAGGAGGCGCTCAAGGCCGCGCAAATGGGGGTTCGACTTACAGACAAGAAAGGCGATGGTGGCAACAACAACAACAACAGGAGCTCATTACTGGACCTCAAGGACGCTGAGTCCCACCCGGAAATCAACCTCAAGGCCAAGATATACGCCGTGCTGGCGAACGTTTCATTTGCCAGCGACACTCACACATTGTCGACGGACAACGATGTCGAGAGGCTCTCGCCGAAGGACCAAGTGATGCTTGAAGTCGCGAAGGAGTACCCGACGTTCCAGCTGGGCGAGATGTGGCAGAACGTGCACCTCGCACTGCACGCTGAGGGCATCCGACCAATCTATGCCGACGCGCTCTACATCCGGCGCCACATCGAGCATGCGTACAACATCTCCGTGTGCACCAAGCACGCGCAGAAGGAGATCTTCTCACGCACAAGCCAGCAGCTCACAGCAGATGAGAGCGCATTCTTCGAGCAGATCCTGCTGCAGAAGCACCAAGAGGCGCAGGCCGAAGCCTTCCACCGTGCCAACCTGCGCCAGAACTCGACGCTCAAGCTGCACTTTGATGCCAAGCGCACGCGTCTCGAGTTCATGAAAAAGCAGGACCCAACCGCCTTTGCAGCCTATGAGAGCAGCGACGAGCTTTGTCGCATCCTCGAGCCAGCGCCCGAGAGCGACTACAGCGACCTGAACTCGCTGGAGCAGAAGGAGGCCGAGCTGCGCGGACGGCTGGGCACGCTCTCCAAGCGCAAGTGACGGGGTTTAAAGCTGAAGCCTCCAATGTACTTCATCACTGTATTACATGCAAACATGTCCTTACTCTTCGTTGTCGTCGTCGCTGAGGTCCATGACCTCGGCGCGCAGCTCGTCCAGGAGCTCGTTGATGCGCTGGATGATCGTCGTGTGCTTACTCGTGAGCGTCTCGACCGACGTTTCCAGCAGAGACGTGACGTTCGACTCGTCTGCTTCGTGGTGCTTCTTCACATCGCGCAGGCGCATTTTTTCCACCAGCAAAGCGGACGTCTGGCAAACAAAAGAGAACCAGTCAGGTGATGAGCGCTGACAGGGAGACAGTCAAGATAAACAAAGAGCTCTTCGGAATCGAGGGTACCATGAGAAGCTTCTCCTTTTCCTCCAGCTGGATCTTTCGGATGAACTGTGCAAGCACTTGCTGCTGCTTCTCGACCAGCGCTTTCTAAATTGCGAGGAAGACGATTATCAGATTGTTAGCATTTAGTGAAAGCGGCTGCACGAAGGGGCAAAAGAGCTTTGCACACTCCTCGCACCTCGATGTTGTTGATCTGCGTGCTCACAGCCGAGAAATGCGCCGTAATTCCTGCGGCTGCACATAGCATCACAGGACAGGACATTAGCTTTGCGCCAATGAAAGATGTTCAGTGCAAAAGCACACACCGGGACTTACAGAACTCAGGAAAGAACGCCGTCTGCTGGTGCACATCAAAGCCCCTGACGCAAAGCAACGAACACAGCACAGACGATATATAGTTAATGAGCGTTCAATCATCCATACACATCGATACCACATGCGTGTTTCAGCTCACTTGTGGAAGTCGCTGTAAATCTGCACGCGCGCCTCCTGCAGCCTGAAGAAAGCCTGCGTGAGCGCCACGACGCCGAGCTCTTCGAGCGACTGCTTGAGTGGTGGAGTTATGCCCGCGATGTCACTTTTCTCTTGGCTGTTGCAGCCGCCATCGTTGTGAGTAGGTGTCAGCTGCGAGTGCAGCACCTCAGTGAGCGCTTCCACGTCCTCGTGCTCGTGGTGGTGCGCGTGTTCGCAGTCCGCGTGTGCGTGCGCGGGACGCGCCGCGAGCAGCTCAAAGCACTTGTCAAAGTCCATTTTCGATTGTGTTCAAGCCAAACCTGTAAGTACAAACAACATAAGTACATCATTGTGTTCGAAAAGTACACTTGTACTTATGTAAATCACAAGTTCGATTAAGTGCAATGCTGGAGCTTATTTAGCACTCGGCGCCCATGGAGCCGTCCTGCGGGATGAGCCAGCAGTGGCCGATGAGCTGCCCGCCCTTGACGGTATTCTCCGCCTTCTTCGCAAACACCCACTTGCTGTCGAAGGTCGCGAACTGGAGCCGCGCCTGCGTCTTGGAGAACGAGAGCTCGAAGATGCCGTAGGGCGTGTCGTGGCCGATCCAGACCGTACTTATGTTGGTCGCGTACGGCGGTGGACCACCGATGCTCTCGCTCTGGATGCCGCCTCCGGCACCATTCGTGATGAAGTGGGTCTTAAAATCCCCGTACTCGTGGCTCTCGGCGTGCGTGTGGCCGTTCATGAAAATGTGGATACCCGTGTCCGCGAGCACCTGGTTCCACTCGGCCATCATGGGCGGGGCCATGTGGAAGTGCGGCGAGTAGTGCGAGTTCACGACCTTCCACGTGGCCGTCGAGGCCTTAGCGTCGCGCTTGAGTTGGTTGAGTGAGTCGTCCTGCCACGCCTGCAGTTTCGCGAGACAGGCGTCGAAGAGGTCCGTGTCGCCGCCAAAGCAGAGCTTGTCGCCGCGGACCGCGTTGTTGCAGTTGCCATCGAGGTTGTACTTGGTCTTGTACCCGTAGCACTGGCAGCAGGTCTGCTCGCCGCCGTGAACCGTCGCAGCGTTCGTATCGACATTAAAGATGTCGACCGTGACACCGGAGGCCGCGTCCTTGATTGTCTCGACGTAGTACCGTGCGGGCATCTGCCAGCGGTCGTTATACGGACTCGTGTAGTTGCTCTGGCGCGCAAATTTCTCATCGAGCTGCTTGAGCATGTCGGCCTTGCCCAAGCACTCGACGAACTGGTTGTCCCACTTGCCGCAGATGAACATGGCGCCGCCGTAGTCGTGGTTGCCCATGACGTTCACCCACTTGGTGTTGATGAGCGACTCCTGGTTGTACATGGCCTCGAACGAGTTCTGAAACCGGTAGTTCACGTCCTCGGAGCCGAGGCCATTCCAGTAAAAGTTGTCACTGTCAATGCAGAATAAGTATGGGTCAGCTCTCTCTAGAATCAATTAAGTATAGAGAGCCCATTCCAACAGTACGTACCCATGGCTGATGATCACCTTTGGCTGGAGCTTCTCGGCCGAGAGGCCCAGTAAGTACGCCACGTTCTGCTGCGCCTGCTGGTCCTTGTAGTACTCGGCGTTGTCCACGCCTGTCTGGCGGTACCGGTTGCAACACGAGCCGAGGCCCAAGTCGACGCCCCAGTCGCCGATTGCGAGCGCGTGCAGCGAGTATGTCGCTGCCTTGTCGACACTCGGCGCAGGCGTTGGCGCTGCGCCAGTCGAAGTGCTTGGAGTGGTCGTCGTGGTGCTTGGAGAGATTGTTGTTGGCGTGATGGAGCCGCACTGGAAGCCCAGGTAGGCTGCAGCATCCGAGCTCTGGCAGATTACGCTCGTGATCACGTCGTCAGCAGCTACGCTCGTCAGAGCAGCAGTCTGAACCAATATAGCAGCTAGCACCACAGCCAAGGAGAGCTTCATGATGACCTAGCACAGAGATTTGCGGCTTGAGGGTCTCACAGCGAAGACGTGCTGTTGGGAGAATCGAGCTGTGAAGCATGTGAAGGTGTCAGCAGAGCAAGCAAGCCGACCGTTCACGAGTCCATCGCGCCTCGTCAAGATCGCGAGGATCCCCTCTCCAAGCCGATGCGCGGATTTTTTGTGACATGACGACCTTTGAAGCTCCCGTCCTCACTTCGAGCTCCGCTATCTTTGGAGCGGCGAGTCTCAATGCGTGTCAATCAGAGCCTCCTGGTCTTATGAGCCATCCATCCTCCCAGCAACCTGACGTTATTTCCAGCTCGTTCGCCCGAGCTCTGTGCTTCTCGAAGGCTTTCTTTTTTGGCGGCGCGTGCCTCGAACTTCAAAGCCCAGAGAGTGGACACCAAGAGCTCCGAACACGTCCAAGGCGCTGCTGCTATTGCCGTGGGCGTGAACGCGTGATGAACGACATGACTTCGTGGGACGCGAACGGCGGCGGCGACGTGCTGCTCGCGAACCGGCGCGTGCACATCATCGACGACCTGCTGGGCGCCGTGCTGCTGCTCGCCGCGGGTGCCTTCGCGGTCGCGCTGGAGCTCACGCGGCGCCAGATCTGCGCCGTCTACCAGCTCGCGTTCGCGCTCTGCGCCTTCTGCGCCTTCTTCATCGTGGGCGGGCTCGTGGACCACCACGTGTCGGACGACCAACTCAGCCTCGCACTCTACGGCTCGTACCTCTCGAGTACATCGTACATCTACCTGCCGATCCTGGCTACCGTGCTCGTCTCGTTGGCGTTCGTGCTCCATCTCTCGGCATGCACCCATTGCGAGTGCTGCTGCCTCGCGGACGCCAACAAGGTTTCGAGCCACAAACTATGCTTTGAGAGGAGAATACGATCCCACGGCTCGCTCTACGTCGCGTGCTTCGTCTCGCTCTTCGTCGCGATTGGCACGCGCCTGAACGTGCGGATGCGAGGATCCGCGATCAACCCCATGGGTGGCACGGTCCACTGGATGATGCTCAAGTCACCGTTCTACCTCTCTGTGATCCACATCAGCACGCTCGTGTTGATCGCGCTGAAGCTCTTCTTGCAGCATGTAAGTACTGCTCGCTGGTTCTTGATGCTGGGTGTCTTCATCTGGTGGACTCATTCATTCTCTCTCTCTCTATTGGTCGCTACTCGCTATGCAGGCTGGCAAGAGGACGTTCGACAATCCCGAACACTTTCGCCGCCTGTCGCACTCGATGTCCATGGAGAGTGGACACCCTGCGTCCTCTGCACAAGCACCACCGGTGACAACAGTGGACGACCTGATGCGTCCACCGCCGCTGAAGAAGGTACACCACATCACACGCCTTCTGTATAGATATCACAAGGTTAAAAGCGAGCTCTAAGCCAGTTGACTGATGCTTTCTCCATAGGTTCCGCCGTCGCCGAGGAGGTCGATAGAGAATACGATGACGATGTCGCGCAGTCCGCGGTCCACGTCGAGTCTCCCAAGCTCAGCTGAGATACTGAAGGTTGATGCCCCCACCAAGTCAGCAGAATCTTCCAGACGCGTACCGTTGCACAAAGGTCTGTCGTTGCACTCCCGGCAACAACAGCGACAGAAGACTGAGAACAACGACGGCGACGTCTCTTCGCTCATCAGCAGCGACAGCGAGAACGATGACGACGTGCTGCTGCCCAGTTTCAAATCTACGGGGCTTAACGCGAGTCTCCCACCATTGCACCACCAGCAGCAACAATTCGGCTCGAAAGCGCAAAACTATCGACCATTGTTATCTTCTGGCAGTGTCTCTGGATATGCGTCGAGTCCGCCAGCGTCGCCAGTCTCCACAACCTCGTCCTCGTCCTCCTCATTTTCATTCTCACCAGCGTCGATCAACGCTCGCCAGCGGCTGCGCACTGCGCGACCGCGCTCCAGCAGCAACGTTTCGTCCTCGTCGACGAACGTGTTGAGCGGCGGTAGCGACAGCGAGGACTCGGCCTTCGACAGCAGCAGCTACTACAGCGACCGCCCGTCGTCCGCGTCTTCATCCGCAGCTTCGTACGGACTCAGGAGACGCGCCGCGGCTCAGAACTTGGCAGTCACAACCAGAAAACAAGCGCCAGGTGCGATGGGGATGTCCTCGCGAGACAGCGAGTGGCTCGAGTGCTTTGACTCGGCGACGGGGAATGTCTACTACTACAATCAGCGCACAGGCGAGAGCCGATGGGAACGATAGCAACCCCAAAGCCATCACTAGCTTCTTCAAATCTATCATCTTCATGCATTAACCAGCCCCAATTGTACAATAGCAAATCAACCACCCCTAGGCATATATACGAACGTACTTACTTAGACCTTGCCAGCGTAGCGGTGCGTGAGTTTGTAGTTGGTGTCGAGCGACTTGAGCAGTGACTTGCCTGTCGAGTCGAGCGCGGCGTAGAGCTGCTCCTTCTCGTACGTCGAGCAGATGTCGAGTAGCGAGAAGACACCCGGCCGAAGCTTCTGCTGGAGCCCCACGGAGAGGTTGTCGCGCGTCACGCTCAGTAAGTACGTCAGCATTAAGTACACCACGTGCTTGCGCAGCTGCGAGTCGTGCTCCTTCATATAGCCATAGAGACGCGCCAAGTTGGAGCTCCACTCGACGAGCTGCGACGCGTGGAAGCCGCTGGTTTCACCTTCATGCGAGGCCACCACGAGTAGCTCCAGCAGCGCGTTCGTGGCCTGGATGAGGTGCGGCGTGCCGTTCACGAGCGACGCGAAGTGGTGGCGCACGATGCGCAGCAGCAGCGTGTACGAGAGCATCCAGATCTGGTGGACCTGGTTCGCGCGGAAGATGCCACTGCTGTTGTTGTTGTTATGAGCTTTCCACTGCGAGGTCGCGACAAGCAATGGCTGGAAGCCGATGAAGATGTGCGCTAGCTCATGGGTCTTCCACGTGAAGAGCTCCGCCTTGCCATAGAAGAGTACGAACACCTGCAGGTTCCAGGTGCAAAGCTCCGCCTTCTCGGACTTTGACTCAGCGATCTCGCCTGGGATAGAGGTGAGCGACCGGCTGAAGTTCTGGATCAACGCTGCGACAATCGCGTCCTTGTGCTGGTTCAGGTATTCGCGACGTGCTGAGCTGAGCTTGCGCTCGCCCTGGAGCAGCAAGCAGAGCGCCTTGAGGGCACTGACCGCGCGCATAGACTCGGGTGCGCAGACCTCCTTCGCGAGCGTGGAGAGCAGCAAGCGGTACTCGTCCTTGTTTGAGCTCAGCACCAGCGCCTGGAGCGCTTTGTGCGCCTGCTTTCCCTCCAAGACACTTAGTCCGGTCTTGGAGACCAGTGCAAGCGCCACTGCGAGCAGGCAGCCGTAGGTCTCGACCGAGACTGATGGGCGGAACGCGGCGAAGTGGTGGCAAAAATTCACGTAGAAGAGCCACGCCTCGTTGGACCGAGTGTCGCTCACGACCGCCTGCATGGACTTGGCCAGCGACGCGCCCAGTTGATTCGACAGGATGAGATTCAGCTGCTGTGCCTGGCCGTTCGCCTTGGTTTGCTGCTTCTGGCGTTGTGACTGGACGTCGACGGTCGCCGCGCGGTATTTGACGAGCGCACCAAGCACTACGAACGACATCGTCTCGTCCAGGGACTCGGAGAGCTCTTCCTTCTGGAGCAGAGCGACCAAAGACTCGATGAACTTGTTCTCTTCGTTGTCGACCTTGCGAGAGAAGCTCTTGTCGCCACTGAAGCGCAGATCCGCGAGTGCTTCAACCACCAGCGTACTGCGCACGAGGTTCACCGTCGAGCTCTCCTTCTTCGAGATCAAGCTCTTAAAGAGCTCGCCGACAAACTTGCCGACTTCATTGGCTTCGTCCAGGTAGAAGTTCAAGATGTTGCCCAAGAGCGGCGCGCCAACCTTGCCACTGGTGACATCGCCAACACTACCGTTGTTCGAAGCCTGGGAGAAAATAAACCGCGCGCCAGCGTCGATCCCCTTGCGCACCGAAGCGCTGGACTTGTACACTGCGCTCGAGATGCGCTTGAAGTTCGACTGCAGCCACGCGAACAGCAGGTGCAGCGCTTCCTTCTGGTTCTTGATCGGTTTCTTCGAGCTCGCGATTGTCTCGTGGATCGCGAATACGTTGAGCAACAAGTCCGCACAGCTCGAGACGTCGAGGTATGCCTCGGGGAGGCTCAGCAGAAAACCAAAGAGATGCGAGGCGCTCGCAAGCGTGACCTCCGACGAGCCGTCGTACTCGGCAGCAAGTGAGGCAAGCACCTTTGGCATCACACCTCGGAACGTTCGGATCTCGTAGAACGCAGCTTCGCGGATAATGCGCGTCGCAGGCCCATCGACGACATGATTGGTGGCTTCCTCAGTCAAGTACGCCGTCACGAGCTCCTTCAACAGCTGCTCGGCCTTCTCCTCGGGTACTACGTCCAACAGCTCAGGCAGGTAGAACGCCACGGCGTCCCAGCATTTCGACTCGATCACGTGGTCCACAACCAACAGCGCGATGCTCAACAGGTCCGCGTCACTGGCGCTCGCGACCTCGGATGCGTGACGAATGCTGGCGGATTTGCGCAGCCAGAAGATGCACATTTTAACGATCCCCGTCGAGTCCAGTCCTCTGCTGTTCTTGACTGACTTCTTAGACTTCTTCTTACTGGATTGAGATTTAAAAGCCAGCAGCTCCTTCATGGCGCTAGTGAGACCGCCCTGCTTCAAAGCCGAGAGGGTCATGTCGAAGGTCTCAGTGCGAATCGCGGCCATGACGTCGTAGAACGAGAGCAACTCGCCAAAGAGACCGAAGAGCTCGCGCTCTTCCGCACTGAATACCAGCGTCTTGCTTGAGGCTTCTAGTCGAGGCACGAGTGGCGCAAAGAGCTGCTCATGGGTCTTTTTGATCAGTGACGCGACCTTCGCCTTGTTCTGCGGCGTCACGTGCACTTCCTGGAGGAAGAGCTGGAATACGAAGCGCACGAGACCGACCGCAAACACGCCACCTTCGTCCTCTTCGCTACTGGCGCTGCTGTACTTCTCGCTGAACTGGTCCGTGAACAGCGTCCAGAGGATCTCGAGCTGGCCAGGTGGCAGCGTCATGAACGCTTTCCGGAGCGCAGACTCGCACGAGGCGTGGGAGACGAGCGCGTAGATACCCTCGGACGCCCTCTTGGACGACTCGGTCGACATGGACGACCGCAGAAACTTGTCCAACAAACGCATCGACTCGTATGACTTGACAAGGTCCACCAGGCACTCGCTTCCAGATTTCAGCACCGCACTCAGTTCGTTCAACTTTGACTTGTGGCTCTTGTACTTCATCACGTGCGAGCCCAGGATCTCAAAGATCGGCACCAGTGAGCTGTTGACGAGGTTCGGCGAGCAGCGCACGGCGCTCGAGACGATCTGACACTGTTCCTGGACGAGCAGCAGCGAAGATGGTACCAACCCGTCATCAGATGAGGACTCGGATGAGTTGACGAGGTTGAGAAAGGCGATCAAGATGATCTCCATGGCTTCAAACTGCTCGCGCTCGTCCGTGTCCTCGGTCACGCGGTAGATGTCGGCCTCACAGAGCGCCTTGAATAGTGACTTGTACAGCTTAATGAGCAGTGGCATCGCGTCGTCATCATTCGAGTCTGAGAGTTGCTTGAACGCCAGGAAGGACACGGCGCAGAGCTCGGACCAGAACTTGAACGGCGAGTACGTCGTGGACGCTGTCGCGATGACCGTGGCCGCGCGTTTCTTGCTCGTCTTCAGGTCCGTCTTCGTGTCCTCGATCTTCGTGTGCGCCGCCGCGCGGATGCGCAGCGCAAAGGCGCCCACGAGCACTTCCATGAACCCGCCGGCAGAGCTCTTGAGGTCTAGAGCCACTGCTGGATCGGATAGAAAGGCCTTGATCTCGTCAAAGAGGTTCTTCTGGTACGATACAAGCGCCGAAGCACCGTCGTTCTTCTTGAAGCGCTTCTTGTTCTTCGAGTCACCACTTGAGCCAGAGTTCTCGGCCCTGTCCAGTGACTTGCTACTGATGTTCCCCTGGGCATCAGCGTGGCGCCAGATGCTCGTGTGTACGAGTGCGCCGTCGAACTCGCGGATATGCTCGGCGTCAAAGAGCGCGTCGACGACGATGCGGTCGAGCAGCTTGATGACCAACACGATATCGGCGACGCCATGTTGCGTCTCAAGCTGCACGAGCGCGTGGCGGTAGCCGATGAGGTCACGTAGAGAGGTCTTGGCAATCGCGAGGAACACTTTCTTCTTGTTGATCTGCGAACGCTGCAGCTCCTGGAACACGACTACGATCGCGCGCACGAGCGCCACGTACTCGACGGATGTAGAACCGTTCGCTTGCAATGCAAGGCGCTGCGCGGACGCAGTGAATGCACGGTGCATAAAGTCGGTGAACACGTTGGTCGGCGGCTTGTAGAGCTGGAAAGTCGGGACGGCGGTCTCCTGGCTCTCGAGTGGCTCCGACGGCAAGCCGAAGAGGTACAGGAACACGTGCTTCACGTCCAGCAGCACATCTAACTCGTCGTCATTGTCATTCTTCTTCTTCGTATCAGCGCTAGTCGCCTTCTCCAGCACGTCCGCCATGGACGCGAGCAACAAGTTGCTCGAGTTAGTCGGAATCGCGATTGCCTCGCTGTGTTTTCTGGTAGCAAACATGTTGAGCGCGAGGCGCAGCAGCCGCAAAGCGTGCTTGGTCTGCTCGGGGCGCTCGACGTCGTCGCGCTTGGCCTTAGTGAGCAGGAAAATTGCAAAGTGCACCACCTCGGTCACGATGCGGTGCCACGCGACGTTGAACTCGCGCTCCGCGGCGTCAAGCAGCGGCGACTGCGGCGCCAGCAGCGCAAAGCCCGTGCGCACGAGCTGCGCGTCGCCGTCGTAGCCGCGACGGGTCTGCTTCCAGCGCACGAGCGCGAGCGTCTCGTCCCACGGGAACGCTGGCGGCGGCGGTGGGCTCGTCGTCGTTGTCGTCTTCGCCATTTTTGCGTGTGCGTCGCTTTGAAATTGAGCCGCTCGCTTGGTCCAGTCAAACAAAATCCGGTCCAAATCCCCAAAGGTGGACCACATACAATTGCCCTTTGAAAAAAATACTTTGATTGTGAGTTGACACCAGCACTCATCGCCACGGTTGAACATCCACCACACACTCGGACTGCTTCCCCATCACCCACGGCGCGGCCGCGCCGGCAGCGTACGCGATCGCTGGCACTGCGACGACTGCCAACGCAGCTCCGAGGATGACTTTCCCGAGCACCTTCTTGCGAGGATAGACGACTTGATCACGCGCGAACAAAGTAGGGAATGAACGGACAGTGAGAGGAGCTCAGCATGAGCGAGCGATGCGACCTCAGTCGGTAGGAGTCGAGCAACATGGATCCATTTTGACAAGCTCCATAACCCTGAATCGACACTACCACGGTGCTCATGTCCATTCACTCGTCTTGCCTCTCATTTTCAGAGCAACGCATTGTTTTCATGTAGTAGCTCAAGCTTGTGTTCGTGCGTGGGGTGACACGAATTGGTTCCACGATGCTACAGTTGACATCGTCTCGTCCCATTCCTGACTCGTACGCTTTCCCTTTCGAGTCGTTCATTCCAAACAAGACTTGGAGGATCAAGACGCCAATGGCCTCGTACTTTAAAGCACTACGCGAGAAGCTGCCGCCCGGCACGAGATACGTCGTTGGTGCGGCAGTCGGTGCTGCGGCTGTGCCCTTGATCGGTATGGCCGCTGGTGCCGCAGTGCCCTGGGCGATGTCCACCTTCGTGACAGTGGTGCCAGGCGTCGGCACGATCCGCACCGCTGGAGGAGTGTCGACGACGCTGCAGTGGGCGTCGACCGTGTTCACGAACGCCGCCGCATGGTGTGGAGCGATGGCTGGTGCTGTTGCGTCGGCGGCTGGAGGTTCTCATCAGCACGCGAGTTAAGCGGACAAGGAGAGATGGAAACGGACGGCTGCGCCAGCGAACAACAGTGCCCTTGTGCGCACGGCAAGACGGATTACGCCGGCGAGCTGCAGGTTTGGAGAAGTGAACGGAAAGAAGTTTTGAGGGCGGCGATGTTTTAGTAGCCATTTGGTAGGTAATGAGAACTCTCATAACGCAGGAAGCATTGAGGTCAACACCGTGGAGGCTTGTTGTACCGCATTTGCACATGCTTACGAAGGTGAATTTACACGAGAAGTACTCAGTCGCCCGTCCTAGCTGAGTGAGTGGCTTGGGTGCGAATAGCACTCGCCTCCGGCTCCGGCGCTGCTGGATCAATGAACAATCCTGTTTATTCAGACTTGCACCTCAGTCCCCATCAACCACGCGGCGTTGACACGACGCTCATCGAGATGCCATACACTCGGCTCAAGCCGCTGCTGCCATGGCATGCGTCGACCCCACTCAAGCGTCACTGGTTCCCGCTCATCCCGTCGAAGGTCCTCGGGACAGCCCTCGCCACAACAACAGCAACACCGAAGACACGACACCCGCTCCAGAGACACGCACTCACTGATGCC
>JAASGO010000544.1:0-20200 GCA_023334245.1 Globisporangium cederbergense
TCTAGGCTGCTTAGTCTTCTATACCTTGTCGTACGCGGCGGCGGATCCGATCGGCACCTTGTTTCTTCGCAGGGTGAGCAGGTAGAAGACGTAGACGATCATGCCGCCGAGCCCCATGGCGAGGCCGCGCAGCAGCGAGTTCACAAACAGTACCCAACGCAGTTCTCGGTACGCGATCATCTCAAACTTCTGCGCGGCTTCGATGCGGCGCGGGAACGGCGAGAGGATCGTCTCGTCCACCTCGCATGAGTCGGGTTTGCGGATCGTCAGTGGGTGCTCGGCCGAGTCCGGGCTGCGCTCGAACTCGCTCGGCTCCGGCAAGAAGCGCTGGAAAAAGTCGACGGCGACATCCGCGACCTTCATGTCCGAGTACTCGTCGTTCAGCGCCACGATCTTGTATGGTGACGTGCCATCGATGATCGACTGAAACGTGGACTTGAGATGATCGATGTTGTCGTCCTGCATCAGGATAAGCTTGTAGCCGGTCATTTCCTCCTCAGGTGGGGACTCAATCGGGATACCCAGCTCCTTGCTGCCCTGGCTCACCATGTAGTAGTGGTGCAGTAGTGGCATGTTCATGTCAGGCTTGCCGCGGAACTTGCTCTTGAGCGTCGTGTAGAGCGGGCGGTCGAAGATCTGGTGCACACGCTCGAATGCGCGACGGCTGTACACGAAAGGCGCGTGCTTGATGAAGTAGCGATCGAGCTTGCCCCATCGTAGGTCCATCTCCTGCTGCGTGTTGAGCACCGAGGAGATCCAGATGCCCTTCTTGGGCGTCGGCGGCGTGTGCGAAATCAAACCGGCTTCGTGCAGCAGCTTGATGCCGCCGTCGCATGTGAAGATGTCATGCGGTGCGAGCGTCTGCGTGAAGATGTAAT
Source organism: Globisporangium cederbergense (assembly GCA_023334245.1). Classification (NCBI taxonomy): domain Eukaryota; phylum Oomycota; class Peronosporomycetes; order Pythiales; family Pythiaceae; genus Globisporangium; species Globisporangium cederbergense. Next base: position 879 of record JAASGO010000544.1, read on the forward strand.
CGTCATTCACTTGCATGTAGATGTCAGAAAGGCCCGGGATCAAGTACAGGAACTGCTCGATCACGTGCGTGTTGAACGTCGGCAGGAAGCTCTTGGAGTAATCCGGGAAGAGGTCGTCCTGGTTGATCACCTTGATGCGCGGGTTGTTGAGGTCGACCCAGTGCGGGATGTGACCTGGCGACACAATGTAGATTTGGCCCTACGACACAGCAACAAACAATCGGGAAAAAAATGCAAACGTCAGCAGGAGTCGGCAGAGTCATTGCGGTACGACACAATGCAGCATTCTTACTGTGTGCCATGGGACGAACTTCTTGAACGAGCGGATCGAGTACATGAGCTCGCCGATCTCGCGGTCGCGCGAGCCGCCCACAGCGTGCTTGCCGCCGGCGTTCTGGCGCATGTCGCGGTAGCACGGCTGGCTGCCGTTTACCCACGTGTAGACGATCGACATGCGCTTGAGCTCGTCAAAGTTCTTGATCTTGCACTTTCCGGGGAAGAGCGCCTCGAGCTCGTCGTCGCCGTACTGTTTGGCCTCTTCCTTGGAGAGCGTCTCGAGCGTGCGCTCCGCGGGCGTGCTGCCCAGCAGGTAGAGCACCATGAGCAGCGCGAGCGTGGCGGCGAGTAGCACGGTCGGCAGGTTCTTGCGCTGCGAGAGCGCCATGCGCATGCGCACCCCGGTAGCCGACTGCATGTGTCTCTGACTTGCTCGAACTGTTGTAGCTGCTGAGGTGGTGGCTCTTTCGGTGCCAAGGCCAATTGGGAAATGAGCTGAGGGGATAGAATCCAAGCGCGTGGACGCTTGCTTGTTGCTTGCTTGCTGTTGTGTTTGTTGGCTTGCTTGCTTTGCTTCACTTTGAGCGAGCAAGCGTAACCCTCCTCCAGTCTGGGCAGCGTAACGTGGTTGTGGGACACGTACGATAAGGAAGGATGGGGATGTTGTTGTTTTCCTTTCGTATCCCGTTGATACTGCGAGCCTATTAATAAAAAAGAATCCTTCTGGCTCATTTTGTTGAGTGGGGTTACGTCGGGGTACGTTTTGGTCGGTGCTGAAAGGATCCTCCCTTGGACAGGAAAGAGGAGAGAAGCCTCCTTGTTGTCATACGCCAGCCAGATGCTTGTTTCGTGCCGAGCCAATCTTTCGACTCTCTGAGATCGATCGGTCGACACCCGTGTCTGTCGCGCGCGCGCTTCATAGCCATCCTGTGGAGGTGCGTGTGTAGAATCGCTCCATTCGCATTGGTCATCCCCGCTCGAAACAGGACACGACTGGCGGACTGGACTTCAAAAAGATAGTGCTGGAGCCATCTTGCCCGTCTTATCGCACGACGGGCGGACGCGCTGCTGAAAAACAGATTGAACACGTCCGATAGTCTTCAGACTAATTAACTCGAGCGCGTTGCCTCTGTGGCTCGCCTCACCAGGCATCAAGCACTTGAACACTCGAGAGCTTTCGCCTTTTGGAGGCGACCACGTCACACACACATACACAGCTCACCCATAATCAACGACGGCAGCCAGCCTGCTTTGCGGACATACTTTCTACAGTATGGCACCAAAAATGTCGATCCTCCTCTCCAAAATAGTGAACGTCACTAAAGTCGAAAGTGACAGAAAAATGCACAATCGCAAATAGAAGTACAGTCAAATACAGAACAGCACTTCGCGCGTCGAAAGCAATGCGTCAGAGGTTCTTGGACGCCCACTATCGACTATAAACAGGTACATATCCATGTCCTGAGGGCCCTTTTATTTTGGGCACGGCCGTGCCATCCGTTGCCGCCGCTCTTTCCTTCTGACTCAGGCAGAGCCTCCGAGCCAAAACCATTTGGCTCAACACTCAACACCTGAGCCTGAGCCAAAACAGACCTGCGCCCATACAAACAGCCACAAAAGACAAGCAAGCCAGGTGAAGAGCGCCCTTCGCCTCTCACTGCCGCCGTGCCTTTGTCCTCCGCACCAGTACCAGCACTCCCCTCCATTTCACTAACAGCAGCAGCAACCATGGGCGACGAGTGGCCGACCGTCGCGTCCGAGTACCAGATCATCGAGCAGATCGGACAGGTGCGTACACGCTATTGTGCCATTGTCCCCTCGCAGTAGCCATTGTGGGTGCATGATGGATACGAGAGCGCGTATATCTGGTTGGTGTACTGACAGCGTGAAACTGCGCGTGCGGCTGGGTGTGTTGTATTGGTGTAGGGCGCGTTTGCGAAAGTGTGGAAGGCGTACTGCGCGCCGAAGAAGACGCATGTGGCTATCAAGATCATGGATCTCGAGAAGATCACGACTTCGTTTGAAGACATCCGGGTACGTTGCTTGTACTTCCTGGAATATTGCTGCTATGCTTTGTAGCGTTGCTATTACAATACATCAGCAGCGCCTGTAGTGTTCGTATCCGGCCCATACTCATGCTTTCACAATGTGAATGCGTGCGAGTGCAGGCGGAGGTGCAGACGATGAAGATGACGAACCACCCGAACGTGCTCAAGTGCTACTGCAGGTCCGTTCGTCTTTGAGAGCAAAGACGCCTCAGCCACTCGAAATCGTTCAGCCAACTTACAGAGTGTGCTTCTCTTATTACCTGACAGCTTTGTGCACAAGGATCAGCTCTGGCTCGTCACGCAGCTCATGAACAAAGGTGCGTGCATCCTACTCCCGCCCGACCCGATTTAAAAGTATCTTTTTGCGATCTATCCGTCTTTGTGGCTCACGCGTCTGTGTGTAAATGGCTGCACTTGTGTGTATTCGTAACAGGCTCGTGTCTGCACGTGATGAACCTGCTCAAGAAGAAGAGCATGGGCGAGGGGCTGAAGGAGGAGTTCGTGGCCGTGATCCTGCACGAGACGCTCAAGGGGCTGCAGTACTTCCACGAGAACGGCCAGATCCACCGCGACATCAAGGCGGGCAACATCCTGCTCGACAGCGAGGGCCACGTCGTTATCGCGGACTTTGGCGTCTCCGGGTGGATGATGGAGGGTGGCGACCGACGAAAGAACCGCCAGACCTTTGTAGGCACGCCGTGCTGGATGGCGCCCGAGGTCATGGAGCAGGCGCGCGGTTACGATTACAAGGCCGACATTTGGTCGCTTGGCATCACGGCGCTCGAGCTCGCCAAGGGCTACGCGCCGTACGCGCGCTTCCAGCCTATGAAGGTGTTGCTGCTCACGCTGCAGGAGGATCCGCCGTCGCTCAAGACCTACGATGTACGTTAAGACTGGATCTTGTGATTGTTATTCCGCATTTATTGGCGGTGGTCGTGAAAAAAGTGAATACTGAATCTTACTCTGTCTTTGTTGTCGATAGGACGACGGCAGCGGCCACCAGTTCGGCCGCCACTTCAAGGACGTCGTGAAGTCGTGCCTGCAGAAGGACCCAACCAAGAGGTACTGAGCTGACTAACTGAGCAGCTTCGCAACTGTGTTGATTGAGACTGAGACCTGAGACTTTGGTTGTGTCGTGTCGTGACGATGTTAACCGACGACTTTGTTTATTTGTTTTCTTGCTATCTATTTGCAGACCGGGCACATCAGCGCTGCTTAAGCACAGCTTCTTCAAGAAAGCGGGTGACACGGGCTTCCTCGCCCAGAGCCTCATGGCCAAGCTCGAGGATATCGGCGAGAGCTCCATGACCGCCGGCATCGCTGATGCGCTGCCAGGGTACGCACGACAATCAATTTCAATTTTGGTTTGCTAAATGAGTCGCACTAACTTTTATGGTGTGAACTGGAACGAAATAGGACTGGTCCGCTGTACGCCAAGGGCATGAAGCTGCCGCCAGGCGTCGCAGAGACCGAGGGCTCCAAGTACGTGCCCGGCACGACGTGGGTCTTCGACGACGAGGAGGACGACAAGAAGGATGGCGAGAAGAGCGGTCACCAGATGTCGATAGACGACTTCGCCAGTCAGTTCGACATGGTCACGGGCGGCGAGGAATTCCGCTCCGGCGAGTAACTAAGATATGATGAAGAAGGAACGCACCGTCCGCCATCCCCATCCGAGTTTATGAACGAATGGATGGGGACTGAAGGACAAACGGATCAGCGCAAGAACAGTATTAACCCGGTAGCCGATGCGATCGCCACCATTTTCCCATTTTCCCAACGACACTCACTACCAAAGAGTCTCTATAGCCACCACCAGTCAGACCGCCCCACCACAATTTTTCAATTCGACATATAATTCCGCACGGCATTCTCCAAATCGCTTCGTCTTCTCGGTCGTCTTCGCGTTCATCCATGCTTGATTGGCGAAATCGTGACAGCACACCACCACACAAGCACCAGCACCAGCGATGCTCAAACGCACGAGAAAATTATAAATTACACACGCCACCTCTCTTCATAAAAGCTGTTTGCTACTGTTTGTGTTTTCTTCTGTCTTCAAAAACGAACCCTACTTGTTTCTCCCTCTTCAGTCGCACTCGCTCGCTCCGCCAGCCTCGTTCTCACTTCTCTCTCTCTCTCTCCATTCACGTCTTTCTCTCGCTCTCTTTCGCTCCTCGCAATCTTTTAGACGAGCTCCGTCTCGTCGGTGCCCTCGCCGTGGCCCGCGACACCGGCGCCAGACGACGAGAACGGTTTCCCGACGCTCGACCGGGTGTACTCGCGCGTCCAGAGCGCACAGCTGCACGCGCCCTGCTTCAGCGCGTTCGAGAGCGGGCGGATGGGGAACGTGATGAGCGACAGTACGCTCAGCAGGAGTGTCGGAACAAATGCAACCACCGACACGAGCAACTTCACGCACAAAAAGTACGCAAAGCGCGACCACACAGCACCGTTTGCGTGGTAGCGGAAGAGCTTGCTGCCGCCACCATTTCTAGTCTCAGCGGGCTCAACCGCAAGACGGTTTAGCACGCGACGCGGGTCGTTTGAGATGCAGCTGCTGTTCGCGTTGCGCAAGTCCGAGTCTGACAAAGTGTCCAGCACGCGCACCACAGCAGGAGCGAGTGGGACAATCAGGAACGCCACAAAGAGCAGCAGCGCCACCGGCACGTACACGATGCTCAGTGGGAGGCACAGCAGCGAGTACGTGAAGAGCTTGGGCAGACTGTACGAGTCGGCCGAGGTCACTGGCTTCTGCGGCGAGACATGGTAAGATTGTCCGTGGACACTGTCGGCAGCGGCGAGCGTTGCTTCCTTCGGCTTGGGGGACAGGTACGGATTATAGTTCGATGACTGCGTCTCGTGCTCGTGCTGGTTCTTCCAGGCGCCAGGGGATAGGGCGTCGCCTTCGCCCGCCTCCATGTTGAACACCGAGTCCTTCGAGTTCATGCGGAAGTACTTGTCCACGTCCATGGGCTTCTTCGGGTCGATCCACTCGCCACGGCGAGATGACGACGAGATGCCCTCGCCAGTGATGTAGCTAGACGCACTTTCCTGCTTCAGGTCATTTGCCACCATGCTTGGGTCAAAGTCCTCGCTGATACTAGCAGTCGACGCCGCCGCGAGCTGCTGGCGGTTCATCTTCATCTTCTTCTTTTCTGGGAGCGCATCCACGTCCAGCACGCGGTCTCCGTCGTTCGTACCGGTCGGCGTCGCGTCCTCTGTCATCTTGTTGCGCTGGCGCAAAAGTGTGCGCGTGTTGCCGATCTGGAAATTGATCGACTCCGTGTGGCCAAGGCGCTGGAAACTCATCTTTTCCGGAGAGTAGAACACGTCAATTTCGAAAAAATAGAGAAACTCCGAGCCCAGGTGTTCCATCTCAGTCTCGACGGGGCTGTTCGACGAAATGTTGCGGCGCTTCTTCGGCAGGTCAAACTCAAACTTCCACACGTCTGGGTAGAATGTCACCTCGAACTGGATGCCGTTGCCGTCCGCAGTCTGCGAGAACGTATTGATCACGCCAACGGCGCTCAGTGACTGGAGTGACTTCATCTCCGACGTGTTTAGATACGACTGCGACGTGAGCGCTTCGTTACGTGAGAACGTGCTGTTGCAGCGCGCGAGCACGAGCAGTCCCTGCTGCGTGAGCGGCTGCGAGGTCGGGATCGTGATGCGCGCCTTCACCGCAGCGCGGCACACGCCCTTGCAGCGGTGCTGCAGGTCCTCAATGCGCACGCGGTAGTAGTCGCCGTGCTCCGGGCAGTAGGGGAAGCACTGAATGTTCTTGCGGTCATTGCGCCAGTACTTCTCCAGGAATGGTGTCTGGATCTCAATCAGCGCTGGGAACGCGCTCAGCGATGACGGTGCCAACGCGTGCGGACGCGACGGGTGCATAAACGAGTTCGCGATCGCGTCGGCATCCGACATCGACTGCATCATCTGCTCCTGCTTGATCGGGTCCGTGCCGTCCATCATCATCGCGTAGTCGTCGTTCGAGTCAAAGTCGAGGCTGTGGATCTTCTTGTAGTTGGCCTGCTTCTCCGCCGCCGAGTTGTGCATGGGCTGGACCACCATGGACGGGTTCGAGCTACTGATGGTGCTGCTGCTCTCTGGCGGCGGCACGTACTGGTCCGTCAGGAAATACTCCGAGAGGTCCTGCAGTTCGTCCATGCTGAAGTCCACATACGTGGAACTCGTGGACGTCGGCTCGATCGAGTGCTGGAGGTCTGCTTTCGAATCTCGCTGCTGCGTCTCGCTCGGGAACGACGCCTGGCGTTTGACAAACGACGATGTTGTCGTCACCGACGGGCGGTTGATGTCCTCGATGATCTGGTCCAAGTTGTCCTCATTCGTGAACGACTCGACCGCCGAGCTGATCACGGCGAGCGGGATGCTGTCACGCTTCTGGAGCAGCGGCGGTTCAAAGCCCGGGTACGTCATTGGCTCCTGCTGCTGGTTTTGCTGGTTCTGCTGACTCGTCTCAAAGTCCGCGACCATGCTGAACGACTCGTCAAAGAACTTCTCGTTGTCGTCTGAGAAGCTGAACTTCATGGACCCGACCGACAAATTACTACTGCGGTAGTCAAAGCCACCCCCATCATTCTCGGCACGATTCGGAGGTGAACCAGCGGTGCTCGACTCGGGCGACGTCACGTCCCCGGGCGAGGACTCGTACATAGGAGACACTCCCTGAGTGGCACGCGCCTGCGGACTCGAGCAGCCGCACTCGTTCTTGTACTCGGGGAGCCCCAGTGGATTCACGAAGCGACCGCATTTCTCGCAAAAGTTGGCAAACTTGGAGTATTTCTGCGGGTAGTGCTGCTTGAGGTACATGTCATAGGCGTGCGCGGCTTCGTCGGGTGTCTTGCAAGTGTTCGTGATGCGCTTGGCACTGTACTTGGCGCCCCACGATGTCTTGCTCGTCTGCGTCACGCCGCGGTACTTGGACGTCTAGTACATATTCACACAGACAGTGTCAGTCAGTTTACACATGTCACTATTCTCAAATCATCATCTTCATAACGCCATCACAAAGGTCACAACATACTTTGCCCTTGATGACCTTCCCAGCGAATTTCTGCTGCTGCTGCGGCGTGAGTGCCGTGAGGTCCTCCGTGCTGCAAAAGTCAGCGACGACCTCCACGAGCTCGTTCGTGTCGGCCGACTGCAGGAACGACATGTCCTGGTACATCTGCTCCTCTGAGGGCGTCGAGACCGAGTAGTCCGTGTCCTCGGATGTGTAGCCGTTTGGCGTGTCCGTGGCGCTCGACAGCGGCGTCATGGACGTCAGCGACACGTCGATCGGCCGCACCAGAAAGTCTACTCGCATGTATAAACAAACAGTCAGTTACCATGGAAATACACGCCACCCCACGTTATAATAGAGAGGTGTCTCGTGCGTACCCTGGAGGAAGGTGGCGCCGGGTTCCTCGAGGTCGTCCAGGTGCGCGTTCAAGTGCGCGTCGAGCTCGTCGACGGGTGGCAGCGGCGGCTGCAGCATCGTCTTGCTTGCTTGTTTGTGTGGTTTGTTCACCCACCCACACACGTGTGTGGTCTGCCTGTCTGCTTGTCCTGTACGGTGGTGACCAATAGAGAGAGCGCCGCGCCGCGCCTTGGTCTTGCCTTGGTCTTGCCTTGTCCTCGTGTTCGTCGCTCGAATGCCTGCGCGAGTAGTTCTCTTTTTGTGTTCGGCCTACTTGTTTGGCTTGCTTGCTCAGCTTGCTTGCTTGCTCGCCCCCTTTCCCACAACACGATGTTCCCCAGCACGGACCGAGGAATTTTGATTGTTGTTTTTGTGGGAAGGGGTCGGGGAGTGCATTTTGCATTTATTTGTTTCTGGGCTGTTGGAGACGGCAAAACCGGATCTTTTCCGCGTTGGACACTCCGAGAAAACTTGCAGCAGCGGCAATTGGCAAGCATGTAGTTGCTCTAAACGACTGCAAACGACTACGGCAACAAGAGAGGACGGCACACTTGGCTTCACTATGTCATGGTCCCTGAAGGTGTAAACTGTGATTGAAGGACGGCAACTGTATTTCACTATGTTGCCCTCCTTCATATGGAAAAGCGTAAATAACTTCGGACGTCCGTCTAATCGTATCTCAGTGCATTAGGCTGTATCTGCACATTTGGTCAAGCGACACGTGCAACATTGCGCTCGTCAGGTGAGAATCCAGCCCAGCTTCTTCTTTTTTTCTCTCACGTCAGTGTTTAAATAGTTCTCCTTCAGCTCCTGGCTGAGGTGAGACGAGCTCTGATCGGATTGAGGAGCACCAGTTAAGCGCTTTTGGTTTTTGTGAAAGCATGAGAGCTCGATACGCTCTCATGCTGCTGCTCGCTCGCAAAACAGCATTCGACACAACTGACTAGGTTGCTCGGCGAAATGCTCCAGCCGAGGCTTCAAACTGTCAGTCCTTCGAGGAGGAGAGAGTCTCAGTTCCAGCAATGAGCAACGATTCTTTCCGATGATCCTCTTGGGGCCTTTGGACGTATCCCAAGCTCAAACATTGTAGAGTGAAACGGTAAACAGCCTCGTTGGAGCAAAGATCACCACTGGTGCAGCAAAAGAGCTCGTCGGGTGATTCCTTTGCGAGCGAAGCTTGCTTTGGGCAATTTGCAATGAGCGAAGAGTATGCATGACATTTCACAATTGATCCGGCACTGAAAAGGTTACAAGTGGGCTACCTAGTACAAGTAGTGATTCCAACAAGTGCATGCAGTCTCGTGTTGCGATGAAGCATAAAGGGACCTCAGTCCAGTAGATAGTAGCATCTCGCTCCCGATCTCACAGGTTCGTTCAAAACGAAAGGCTCGTGTCCGACTGCAAGTTTGTCCTTGCTCCAACTGCCACTCGGGTGGATAGATGGATGCAGAATGGGTGAGCGGACAGCCCAAAGACGTTGCTGTGGTTACGTGTCCACCAGTGCTTCAGATATACAGTCTCGATGATTTTAATACTACTTGACGCAAGTGCCGCGCGTGACTCAAGCGGGATGGACACAAGTTCGCTGTGCGTGCTAGTTGCACAACTAGCGATAGCTTATAGTGTGAAAGCCGTCCACACCTGTATGTGCAAGAGCTACACTGAGGAAAGACCTCAAGATTCGCACTGCAATAAAATTTGACTGCTGGAAGTTGCCACGAAAACACTCTAAAGCCTTTTATCTCAATCACGTGCTGGTAAATATGCTCGACTGCAATCGATCGCAACCAAGCATCACAGCAAAAGTACTCATATGGTTACTGTGAGCCGAGCAGCACTCGAAAGGCGATAATTTGTTCTCGTTTCGATTGCTCAGGAGGTGGAAGCATGCTGCTGGGAAGCAAACCTCATCTGTATGCTTGCAAGTTTTGTTTGCCCTTCGAGTCTCCACCCACGTTTCCTTGCCGAGCGTCACGCGGCCACGCAGATGTGCGCACTAGGGTGCTCCAGGAATCGCCGGTTTGAATAAATCTCCGCACTCGCAACATACAAACGCCAAGCTTAGCAGCGAATTCAGTGCAATGTTTCTTAGCGAAGACAGCGGGTTACGCGTTTTTCCACCACAAACATTGGACTACTCTTGCTGGTAACACTTAGCGTTTGTAAGTGCGAGTGCGGAGATTTATCCAAGACTCAACAATAGCAATCTCTGGTACAATCAGAACTTGAATTTTCTGCTTTTTCCCAAAATTTAGGTATTCCCAGATTCTCGTTTTGGTTTTTTTTGGTACTTCCGAGAACTTCTTCTAGCCGCTCATTTTCGATTTTGGGAAGAGATGCGCGTGCTGCGCACGCTGCAGGACATCTACGCCTTCGAGCGCTCTGTCGCAGAGGACAATGCTGGCGATGATGCGCCAATGGATGCTGTGCGCGTGGTCGTGCGTGGCCAGTTTGTCCGTAAACGCAAGCTCTCGTAAGTAGCAACCCTGCGCCATCACTTACTTGTCAGTTGCATCGAGCCACACTGATGGATGGCTGCGCCCATGTGTGTTGTTTAATGCTCGTTCTGTGCTAATGCAACAGCAAAGGACTGATCTTTGGCGACATCAAACTGGACGACGACGGTTTGTGTTGCATTCATTACCTGCTGTGTATGGCGATTGCCCAGCCATTCACCATTTGTCTTCTACCTGTGACTAAATGATGGATTGCCGATGCAGAGCTGCTCGAAGTGATGATCCGCGCGCACAGCGGTGGTCTGCGCGTCGAGGAGATCAAGCACATCAACTGGCAAGTGCATTTGGGTGACCGCGTGGTCAGCGAGGGCTTCATTCACCGCAAGCAGCCGCACGGCTTGCTCTTCGCGCTGCGGGCGATCACGGTCGAGCAAGCGTGGAGCGAGGCCCACCCGGGTGTCAATTTTGACCACAAGCTCGACCCAGAGAGCAAGCAAAACACTCGTTGCGATACAACTGAAGCCAGCGCTACTGCGGCTGCCAATGTGAAGGGCTCACTGTCATTAGCGCCGGCGTCCCAGGCGCAGGCCCAGCAGAAATATACCAACATCGTCACAATCAACGGCTTCAACGCATGCAAGTACTACTTCTCCGGCGCCGGTGGGATCAACTGTCTGCGTGGTGCGCTGTGTCACTTTTGGCATGGCGAGCCGCAGGATTTCGAGCAGAACAAGCGGCTCTGGCTCGAGAAGCGGCTCGCACAGCGCCGTGCAGCCAGCCACATCGACGGCGACGACGCGGATCCGCACTCGAAGCTGCTCAAGGCCCAGCGAGGGCGCATGTTCTGCGACTGGCTCGTGGAAATGGTTGGCCAGGAGAGACTTGCAGCCGGGACGGGCGTGATTGACGTGGCCGGCGGGAAGGGCGACATCCCCATCCAGCTCTGGAACCGGCGGGGCATCCCCACGACGCTCATCGATCCTGTAAGTCTGCATGGCGCTACCTGCTATCCTAGGATCCGGATAGAACTAAGTTAACCGTTTCCTTGTCATCCATGGTCTATACAGCGCCCCATGAAGCTGAGCAAGGCGAACCGCAAGCTCGTGGCGCAGACGAGCCGAGGTATGTGTCCGCAGTTGCTCTGCTATTTGGACGATGCCACGGTGGCTGCGAACGCCGATCTCTTCGCCGACTGCTCGATGCTGCTGGGTATGCACCCGGACGAGGCCACGGAGGTGATCACGGACACGGCGCTCGCGAGAGGGAAACCGTTTGCGATCGTCCCGTGCTGCGTCATGAGTCGCCAGTTCCCCGACCGCAAGTGCGCTGACGGCACGCCCGTGGCTACCTACGAGGCCTTTGTGACGTACCTGCTGGAGAAACATCCGAAGATCCAGAAGGCTTTTCTACCCTTCTCAGGGCGCAACCAGGTACTCTACCTCTTCGAATACTAGTGTACTACTTCGAAGCAAAGACATCAAGGTAGGTTGAAATAAATTCGCTGACAAAATCCCGGATAAATAGAGCTTGATCTTCTGTGATAAAAATGTAGAAGCTCAGGCCTCCCAGTGGAGATCGACTAACAACTCGCTCTCTTCTCAACAAGGTATTCCCAACTTACTTGTGCTCCTTGATGGCTTTGCGCATCTCGGCCGTGAGCGGCAGCAAGCGCAGCACCTTGTCGATCGGCCGATCGCACACGAGACAGCCCATCTTGGCGCGGAACTGCCGCTTGCCGCAGCGGAAGCAACAGTAGAAGTGCAGGTACTGGCCGTGCATGATCCCGCCGTTGCGCGGGTTCTCGCCGCAGACCAGACAGAGCAGGTCCTCAGCTTCTGTCCCTTCATCAGGTGCTTTCTTCACACTGTTACTGCTCTCATGGTCGCTCTTGAGCGCCGTCTCGGGCTTACTGCTGGTGCTGCTAGTAGTAGGAGCAAAGAATGCAGTGATCTTTGAGGTGGAAGTCTTGTCCTCTCGTGAGCGACGGCTTGGCCCACCCATGTGAACACTATTGTCCTTCTGTTCCACTTCGGACTCGTCATCGTCGTCGTCATCAGCATCAGCGTCCACCACTGTGTTATCCTTGATGTGCTCGACTTCCTGGTCCACCTCCTCGTCTCCATCATCCTCGTCTTCATCCTCGCTCTCGGCTACAAACGAGTCCATCATGCCTCTGCGAGACACGCCCTGCTGCTGCTGATCTCCGCCCTTGTGACGCGGGAGAAAGTCACTCTTGTACTGCTGCGGCGTGATCTTCTTCCAGACGTTCGACATCGTCGCGTGCGACTGGCGCGCCTCGGTCTCGAATGTCTCTACGAGCGTCAGCAGGCGCTTGTACCGGCTAAACTCCTGCTTGTTGAGCTGCGTTCGGAACTGTGCGGCGATGCGGCCTGTGGCATCGCTGCACTCCTTGCGCTTCGCGTCCACAAGGATGCACCAAAAGCGCTTGGCGTGCAGCAACTGCCAGTATGCCAGCGTGCGCTGCAAGTCCAACAGACATATATTGACCAGAGTTGGTAAGCAAGCAAGCAAGGTAGGGTAGGTAGGCATAGAGAACCGAGCTTTAGTGGTTAGCTTACCGCATGACAGACGCTGCCCATCTGAAACGTGGCGTTCACAGCCTTTGCCTGGAGCATGTTCTTGCGCAGTCGTTGCATCCAGTTCTCGCGGTAGAGCTCGCTAGCATCACAGGCGACGCCGCCCAGCTGCGCGACATACGTGGCCATATGGTTCGTGCGGTTGCACGCCTCGCACTCGTAGTCGGCGTCGCAGTGCGATGAGCGGAATGAGGATGCACTCTTGAGCGCGCTTAGCATGTCTTCCGGCCACACGACGTTACCGCGCAGGTTGTCGCGTCGCGAGCACAGCTCTCGCTCGATCTGTATCACATTGTTAACAGTATCGTCATAAGTATAACGATTTGTCTACATCAGAGAGACAGGGAAACAATGAAGAGCTACGTACATGGAAGATGGCTTCTCGGTAGAGCTGGTACTGCGGGCTACCCTGCCGCCGGCGCATCTTGTTATCCAGGTCGGCGTCAATGATGCTCTCTTCGATGTACTCCATGTAGATCGCGAACCACTCGTCACGCTCGCGGGTCTGCTGCGCGGCGCGGTGGGCTGCAAACTCGTCAGCTTCATTGTACTCTTCGATGTCGTCGTCATCTTCGCTCCCGGACTCGACGCTGATCACGCCGTTCTCGTCGTCGTCCATGTACTCGATCTCGTTGTCGTCCACGATGAACTCGTCCAGGTCATCGTCGCCGTCAGCATGAAGCACTTCGCGCTCGGTCTCTCGAGCCAGGCGGTGACACTTGACTGGCGCTACGACTTCTTCTTCCTCCTCTTCAAAGTCATCATCGTCGTCCTCATCTTCATCGGTGCCATCCGCATGCACCTTCCCCTTCTTCACGGTCTTCTCAATCGAATCCAGACAGTTATCCAGCGACAGGTAGTTAAGCTTACGTACGCTCGATGACTCGCTCTCCTTCTCTTGGCGCTTGCGTTCAATGCGTGAACTGCGTCGAGACGACGACGCATTGCTACCCGGTGTGATGCCGTCGGTGGGAGTGCCGCCATTCGTACCGATGCTGCTGCGACGTCGGCTTGGAGTAGGAGTGTTCTCAAATCTGCTCGTGGTTAGCGTAGGATCAGCGATGCGCTCCTGAGACGCCGCCTGATCGTTCTCGTCGTCGCTGTCTTCGATCGTCAGGCGCCGGTTCTTCTTGCTCGCACTGCCGTCCAACGGTTTTGCCGCCGAGCCCATCTGCACAATCTCCACTTCGTCGTCGTCGTCACCATCATCATCATTGGTACTGATGATGTCTCCTGCTCTCGCAACGCTCTGTCGAGCACTGCTGGTGTCACGCGACCCGGGCGAGAGATAGAACCGCTTGTTAGCCAACGGCGTGGTCCTCGCACTGCTGCCACCTGTTTCCTCACCACGCTTCATCTCTTCTTCTTCTTCGTCGTCGTCTTCGTCCATGATGGCCGATGTGCGGTTGCGCTTGCGCGACTGGGGCGTGATGACCATCACGTCTTCTTCTTCCTCCGAGTCCGTCGCCGACGATTCGCCATCGATCACCACTTCGTTGCGCTGACTCGTGCCGCTGACTGCAATCGTCGCAGCAGCAGTGGAAGCAGAGCCGAAGCTCGACCCGCGCGTCTGAATCGGTGGCGGTCGAGCCATGCTTGTAGGGTTGCTATTGGTGTTGCTACCAGTCCCTGGCTCGTGGGTGGCTTGCTGTTGCTGCTGCACCGGCGCTGGCCGTCGCCGCGTTCCCATCGGCGGCGTCATTCTCTATCACTCACCCGCCAAAATGCCTGCTTGTGTGCATTTGACCAAAATCTTTCGACGTGCTTATACTTGATCTTGTATGAAGCGCACGATGCTGTTTTTGTCACAAAAAGTGCCAAATTTTTGGCGCGAAAAAGGCTCGTCCCGAATGTACCTAACGTACGTAGGTCTGCCGTTTGAGGGATCAAGTATTTCACGAGGAACAAAAGGGACATGCGGCCATTTCAGTGTACGAGGTGCTGTAGCCACTCCTCCTCGAACTGATGACCGGAATAAGGTCCGCCATTGACACAAGACCAGAAGACGATGATGATGCGAACAATCGGTTCTTGAAACCTCAATAGTCCCCCGCGACCTTATTCTTCGCTGCTGTGGAGCTCATCCTCGGCGCAATGCCCTGCGGCTCGTTCAGTCGTTTGCCAGCTCCTTCAAACCACTCCCATCTAGAAAGTATCACCGAGCAAGAGAAGTCCAAGTTTTCAGAAAGAGCGCGCGCTCGCGTGTCGTGCGCTGGGTTTTGAGCCCCATCGCCCCCAAGAAAGAAGAAGAGCCTAGAAGAAGAATGAGGATCGCCGGTGCAGCCCAACTGGTGGCCACGCTGATCTTCCTGCAGCTCGTGCTACTGCCCGTCGTGTCCGCGCAGACGACGGCTGCGAATGTCGACTGCGTGGTCAGCACCTGGGGTCCGTACTCCGACTGCGATGAGTCAACCATGAAGCAAACGCGCTTGCGCAACGTGACCGTGCCTGCGAAGGGCAAGGGTCGCGCCTGCGGTGTGCTCAGCGAGTCGATCAAGTGCAAGCCCATCAGTTGCGTCGTGAGCGCCTGGGGCGACTACGGCAGCTGCGACTCGAAAGGCTACAAGACCCGCACACGCAACGTGACGACGGTTGCCATGTACGGCGGTGCCACGTGCCCGACACTCACCGAGTCGGTCAAGTGCAAGCCCGTGGCCTGCGTCGTGTCCAAGTGGAGCCCGTTCACTGACTGCGCCGAGGCCGACGGCAAGAAGACCTCGAGCCGGACAGTGCTCGTCAAGTCAGTCGACGGTGGCGCAGCGTGTCCAGCGCTCGAGCAGGTCGAGTATTGCCCGAAGGTCGACTGCAAGGTCAGCAATTTCACGAACTGGACGGCCTGTGACTCGGTGACTGGGAGATCAACGCGTGCGCGAAATATCACGGTCCTGCCAAAATACGGCGGTGTCCCGTGTGATCCCCTCGAGGAAGTCAAGTACTGCCCGAAGATCGATTGCGAGCTGACGTCGTGGGGCAACTGGTCCATCTGTAACGAAGCCACGGGCAACAAGACCCGTATGCGCACGGTAAAGACACCATCAAACTATGGTGGCGTAGTCTGCGGTGACCTCATCGACAAGCAGCAGTGCGACTCGGTCGAGTGCGTCGTCAGCAATTGGACCGACTGGTCCGCGTGCGACTTGAACGACGGCTCCATGAGCCGCACACGTGGCATCACCGTCCACCCAAAGTACGACGCACCTGATTGTCCACCTCTCGAGGACATTCGCTACTGCGCCAAGCAGAACTGCCAGGTCAACAACTGGGGCAACTGGTCCGCCTGCGACTACTCGACGGGTCACAAGACGCGCGGACGCACGATCGAGGTCCACGACGCCTTCGGTGGCGCCGTATGCCCCGCATTGACGGAGCAGCAGCCCTGCGACGCAGTCAACTGCGAGCTCGATGAGCAGTGGAGCGACTGGTCTGGCTGTAACCCTGTGACCTTCAAGAAGACGCGTACCAAGCGTGTGGTCACGTACCCGATGTACGGCGGCACTGTCTGCGGTTCGCATTTCGAGGAAGCAAGCTGCAAGATTGATTGTGTGCTTTCAGCCTGGGGTAACTGGACCGGCTGCAACTACGCGACGGGCAAGAAGACGCGCACGCGTCAGATCACAATGTTCCCTGTCTCCGACGGCGCCGCCTGCGATGCTCTCACGGATGTCCAGGACTGCGACAAGGAGGACTGCGCCTACGAGTCATGGACCGACTGGTCCGGCTGCAGCGCCAAGACGAGCAAGCGCGACCGGTACCGCGAGATCACGCGCTACGGCGTCTACAGCGGTGAGGTGTGCGCGGCCAAGGCGGAGACCGAGAGCTGCGACCCGTACGCGGACGCTGAAGTCGTCGCGGACCCCGCGATTGCTGATGCCTAAGCGATGAGAGAAAGCGCCCCAGGCTCTGCATGAATAAGTAAGATGGTTAGCCCCCTGAGAATCAAAGCTCCTCCTCCCCATAAGCACGCTCTTGCAGCGTGAGCAGCCCACCATATCTCTATTATATATGCACATGTATGTATTCACTTCCTTGACAATCAATTGCTCCACAACACCATCATCATCACCAAACAGTGGCTGCTTACCATTACCATTGGTGCCTAGAAGTCGACAAAACTCGTGTTGGTTGAGCTCCCCCATGAGAGCGGGTATCCTGCGTCCTCGAGCCGCTTCTTGAGCTCGAGTCCGTGGTCGTATGACTGCGTCTCCACGACGCACTTGACAGCCACATTCGACACACTAGCGTGCACCCAGGCACGCTCGTGGTAGATGTCCTTCACGCTCACACCGCACTCCCAGAGCAAGTTCGCGAGCTGCGCAATGCCGCCGGGGCGGTCGCTCACAGTCGCCACGAAGCGCACCAGTCGTCCATCGGCTGCAAGGCCACGCTCGATGACGCGACCAAGCACGGGGACATCGATGTTGCCGCCACAGAGGGGGAGCACGACGCGCTTGCCCTTGAGCTCCGGCAGCTTCTCGTCGATCAGTGCCGCCAAGGAGCATGCGCCGCCGCCCTCGACCACCACTTTCTCCAACTCGACGAGACGCAGCACACTCAGCGCGATCGCGCGCTCCGAGACCGTCACGATCTGGTCCACGCGGTTCCGCGCGATCTCGAACGCGTTCGAGCCGACGCAGGGCACCGCGAGGCCGTCCGCGAGCGTGGGCAACGTCGGCACGTTCACGGGGTGGCCGGCTTCCAGGGCACCGGTGAAACTAGCGCAGAGTTCAGGCTCGACACCCTACAGTTTCACAAATTTGTTAGGAAGTTGCAACCGACAAACTCAGATTGTAGTACAATCACAGTCCACTTACAATGACTTTCACGTTCGGCGCGAGCGTCTTGACAGCGAGCGCGATACCAGCGATGAGGCCGCCGCCACCAACGGGCACGACAATCGCATCGACGTTCGGCACTTGGTTGAGGATTTCGATGCCCATGGTGCCAGCGCCGGCGATGATGTCCGGGTGATCGAAGCCATTGATGTAGGCGAGGTTCTATGAAGCAAAGCAAAGGGCAAAAACGTCAGCATACCCAAGAGCTCATCAGAGTACCAGCAAACAGTATTTAGCGTACCTCATCGCGAGCGTACTCATCGGCCTTCTCACGCGCCTCGAGGATGTGCGAGCCGTGCAGGATCACGCGCGCGCCGAGCTCCTGGCAGCTCGTGATCTTCGTCAGCGGTGCGATGTTGGGCATCACGCAAGTCACGGGGATGCCAAGCAGCTTGCCGTGGTACGCGAGCGCAAGCGCGTGGTTACCTGAGCATTTCGAGCAATAGACAAAAAAGCGCACTGTTCAGCACCGACGACAAAAAACGTTATGAAGCTCTCACTCAACGCTCAATCTGTACCCGCCGAGGCAGCGACGACGCCGATGCGCTTCTGCTCGGGGGTCAATTGAAGCAACGCATTTCGAGCCCCGCGCTCTTTGAAGCTGTGATCACACACACACACACACATAAATCCTCAGTGTTTGTAGCTAATGCACGCTCATTACCGCCAGCGAAGGGCTCGCATCGTTCTGGTCCATACCTGCCCGTCATCTGGCGGTAGTCCTTCTTGAGAAAGATCTCGAAGCCCATGCGCTTGGAGAGCGTCGGCGAGTACTTGCACGACGTCTGCTGGATGCCGTCGCGGATGCGGAAGCTCGCCGTGCTCACGTCCTCGAATGACACGGGCGCCTCTGCACTCCATCCATCGGCAGCATCACACACATAGTATTTGGTCAGTCAGTCACTAGCCCACAAAGACTTTACGGCCACACATTGATCGGCATTTGCTCACCATCGCTGTCAGTCGGCGGCGCTGTCGACATCACGCGCCAGCGGTTCGTGTGCGCCAGAGCGACACCTCTCGCGCGCAGGCGACCCAGCGACAGCATGGACAGCATTTCTCTCTCTCTCTCTCTCTCTCTTTTGCTTCTGATGGGCAAGTACGAGCGCGTGTGGGTCGTCAGCAGATCCACGAATGACCGTCCGGCCCCAGATGGATGCACGCTTCTTCTTTCCTTTCGATGGGAGGATTGGATGAATGCGATGATTCGACGACTGAATGCGGAGTTTTATTTAAACCCCAAAAAAGCCTCAGCTTTTCAAGATGAGGACGAGGAGACCAAACTTCATGCAAACGCTTTGACAGGCGCTCCGCTCTGTGAAATGTGGATCACAAGCAGATTCGAGAGGGGCTGCAATATTTCAGCAGATCCAACACAAGAACATAGACGCACCCGTGACCATCGTTTCGCCGTCTACGATCAAGAACTTCTTGTGCATCATCCGACGAGAAACCCGCACATCAACTCCCGCGCGGCGCAGCTCTGGGATCTTGTTGCCGGAGGGCCACGCCGACTTCTCACTTTCTCTTCGATCAGTTAGAAATCGAAGTCCAGAACCAAGACGCACTTGAAGATCCTTGACTAAGTCAGCAATCTAGTAACATGCAAACACCGCCACAGGATTAGCATCAAGCTCGCACGCACATCAGAAATCGGATCATGCCAGTACGTACACGATCGTGAGTCACCA
>JAASGO010000545.1:0-20116 GCA_023334245.1 Globisporangium cederbergense
ACACACACACGCACACACACGCACACGCGCGCACACACACATAGCAACACGCGAAAAAGGAAAGAGGATCACAAATTAATCGTCAAAAGGTCAGCACCAGGCTCGTATATACACGCATACAGAGGTACACATGGCTCGTATGCATTCACACCTCGGGCGTTGGGACTGGGCGACTGGAACCTGCTCTGTGCGCTCAAGCCGAGCGCAGGTGAGAGCGCGCGTTGCTGTTGCTGTTGTTGCTGCTGCGAGGGCGCGGCTGCAGCCATCGCAGCTGCCGTCGGGGAGGGCGAAGGTAGCGGTAGCGCTGCGTCCGCCAGGTCGTGCGCGCGCAGCAGCTTGGTGCGCTTGCCCCTGCCGCGCTTCGCCTCGTCGTCCGAGAGCTTGGACTTGGCCATCGTCTATGCAAGTAGTGAGTGAGTGAGTTTATGCGGCGATGTTTGCATTTTATCGAGGTGCGCATTGCGGGCGTGCTTTTGCTGTGAGCAATGGCAAAGTACAGTGAGGTTATCATTAATAAACATATTGATTTGTACATTCAGCTTTACTGATAAATTCAATATGTGGCCTTGTTATACAATAACAATCAATCTCCCATATATTATTCATTAAATTACGGATTAGTTCTTATTATACTATGTTTGTTAATGATACTCTGACTGAATGGGTGACGCAACGTCCTCCTTCTTTTTGAACCTGTATAAATGAGTGCACCGCAAGTATTGCATCACGGAGGGGAAAACGACCCCCTCCACCCTGATTGCAGCGGCTGGAATCGGATTCGAGAGGGAAAGCTCCTCAGCCCGCTCTCCAAATTCACACGCGGCGCCGGCCGAAAGCAAACAAAAAGTCAATCGAAGCTACGGCAGGAAGACGAGCACACGCTCCCCCCTAGCGTAGACGCCACCCGCAACAGCAAGAAGCAAGTAACTATGGGCGCAAAGCCGAGTGTGGAGCGCAAGCTCTCGGACGACCAGCCGGCGGAGGAAGAGCTCGTGCTGAACGGTGAGGCCATATAGTGAACGAAGATGGGCGAGACGCTTCGACTGGTTGAACACGCGGTTGATGTGGTCGGTTTAACTGGCATGGAAACTGCGGGATGAACGCTCGATGTGCATGTATAGGGCAGCAGTAAAAGCGCCGTCATGCCTGTGTATGTATGTGTTGTGTTCGTTGCACTGACGCTCTGTTTCTGGTGCGTGCAATACAGAGCTGAAGGTCGAAACGGGAGACCAGAACGCAGTGAAGAACATGCTGGACGACGCGATCCACGAGTACTTTGAGGACAAGACAGAGTACACGGTCAGTTACGGATGGGACAACATGAAGCTCCTGCTGATGGTCTTCGCGACGCTCACCGCTGCGGCGTCGCACTTTTTCAAGACCTCTGCGATCTCGGAGCGCGTGCTCATTTATTCCTGTGTTGGCACGTACGTACCCTGTTCCGTGCTCTTGATTTGCAACATAAAACTGTGTGGTGCTAACCTATTGTGTGCTTTGGGTGGCTGTGACAGTTTCTTCTTCATCCACGCGCTTCTTCTGGGATACAGTCTGCTTGTGGAGAAAGACATCATCCTGCGACTGACGAAGAAGGTGCACACTGCTATTAGGACAGTCTAGTTGTTGCCACAAAGCACCATCTGATCTTGTGTCTGCTACATTTGCATGTGTAGGGAGAGAAGTCGCCAGTGATCCTGGTGCGAACGGACTTTCCGTACGCCGAGGAGAACTACACAATCTGTCTGCAGTACGAAGGGCAGTCCGAGAAGCAGGTCAAGGTCGAGCTGTACGTCGGACGCTTCTTCGACAAGGAGGGGTACTTCAGCAAAGACGCGCTCGTGAAGGATCTGAAGGCGGTGGTATCGCGTTTTCAAAAAGTTAAGAAGCAATAATTCATGAATGTAAGGAAGGTGTGAGTGAACCGGAGAACCCCACGACTAGATGTTGTCGGCTTCAGGATTCTTGTACGCGACCATCGTGTCAATCTTGTGGATCTGCAACCATCCATGCACACACACACGTTTCGTCAGATACTCGCCAACTTGAAAATAAACAACACGGTCACTAAACTCAGCTTTCCTGTCGCGTACCTTCGTCGTGAACGAGCGCAGACGAACTTCCGTCGAATCCTTGATAAAGCGCGGATCAGACTCCTCCCACAGAGCTGGCACCTCGGAGTCCTTATCCGTGTACACCAGCAAGTCAAACGTGCACTGCTCTTCGAGGAGAGGCAGGAAGGACACACTGGCAGTGATCTGGCGGATGATCGCTTGGATCTCCGACATGATCTCCTTCTTTGGCTTCGGCTGCGCACTGGAAAAGACATACAAACCGCGCATTAGTTCCAATTCATCATACTCGACAGAACAAGTCACAAATACACATACGGTGCCGCGCTTTTCTGGTCGGTATGTACTTCAAACGCCCAGCGCTCGAGGACTTCCTGGGTCTCGACACCCGTGACGACAACGACGAGCTTCTGCACTTCACCCTTCAACAGCCAATCTGGAAAAATACAAATACAACGCTGGTATTAGCGTACACAACACAGCGATGCACCTGCACAAGACGCGCTTACTCGAAAGCTGCTGGAGAAACTTCTGGAAGAACTCATCCAGCTTCTCGTCGGCGGTAACGAGCATGTTGAGGCCGTACTTCTGCACCTGCTTGAAACTCTCGGGAGGGTAAATTCCTCGCTGGTAGAGGATGCTGCATGCGAGTAGTTTACGCAAGCACGACAAGTGTTAGCACAGTGTGATGTTGTAGTGAAGCGCGAGACACAGATGAAATAGCAAACGCTAGTACACCTGTTGATGCTGTATGAGAAGAACTCGGTGACCAGCTCCGTCGAGCCTTTCAGCGTGATGATGTTCTCGGTGAGCTGAGACGTTGCCTGCACGCACGAAGCCACGATAGTTACATCCAAAACTTAGTCGGCAGCGGAGTATGCTGTGGTACTATGCACATGCAGTACGCGCATAGCGCGCTCGTTTGGGATTCCACTGCATCCGCGCGTCATGTACCATCGTGAGTGTACGGGCGCTCGTGCTTGTCCGCTGGTCAATTTCAAATGAAAGTGAAAGCTCAAAAAGCAAAAAGCAAAGTGGACGCGGGATGGGTGGAGCCTGTATAAGCGAATACGATGGACAATATCGACAATCACAGGATAAAACATCACTTTGAAAACCCTCTCAGAAGCGATACAAGTTGCCTTTTAGAGTTGAAGCTGCGACCCTTTTTGATGTGCGCATTCCGCATTTGCAAACGCCACGACAAGAGGAAAAGCATGGGGAAGCGCAAGGCGGCCGACGATGTGCAGCGACAACAGGTACGTTACGTTACGACACGGCGAATAAGTTTCACAAGAATGGTAGCATAATGCCTTCTTGCACGCAGCCACGCCGGCGTAGTGCAGACGAGAGACGCGCGAAAGCGCTGCATAACGACATCATCGGTCTGCAAGTCGTCGACGATGACGTTTCCGAGCCAGACGACAGCGACGAGGAGCTGATTTTCATGTCGCTCCTCTACGACCGTAAGCGGCTTGGTGTTGCGATCTACGATGCAGTGACCACCGGATTGAAGACTTTGGAGATCAGTGTCGACGACACGGATGAACTGGATCAGGTATGTTCTGTTCATCCATGATTCACTGGTCCAACAGTAACGAGTGGTAACGCTTAGTGTCTCTTTTGTACTTTAGATAGTAGAGCGATTGCATACCCAGTTTCAGGTCCACAAGATCTTGGTCTCCTCTCGAAACGCAAGCGCACTTGGACTGTTGCAGCTCGTCAAGCGCCTCGATCAAAAGTTCGAGAGGAAGACGAGTGTCAGTGTTCGCAAGGTGAGCGGATGTTCTTTTACCTTTGTGTGATATGGCTTGTGATGTTCCACTCAGTAAAAATCTCTGGCAACCTCATTGCTGTGTACTCGCTTGCAGCACTCAGGTATTCCATCGAGCAGTTTTCGCACCTCTTGTAAATGCAGAGATTGAACTCACTCCTCTATTCCAGATTTCAACTACTTGAAAGCCTGTCAAGGCATTGAGAAGATTCGCATCGGCAAAAACTGGACAGACTACAACGTATCTCTATCGGAGGTGTCACGGTACGTGCTCTGTGTGGAGTTACGCAAGTGTATTCGATGGCTTACTCGGACAGAATATCTCCTCAGGCGCGATGCATACAAATATCTCGGGAAGTTCTTCAACTTTGAAAGCATTCAGCTGATACGAGCAGCAGGAGGTAAGATCTGTGATATGCTTAGCTGGTGGAAACTCTAACTAACTTCTTGGCCGTCCTGCAGCTCTGTTGCTCTATCTCTTTTCTGAAAAGGTAGCTCGATTTATCCAGAAGGCCTCGACAAACTTGATCTAACGTTGCTGCTGTTTAGATTGGCAACCAGCTGGACGACATTTCACAGACCTATATCTCCACCGTGGAGCAAATCGCGCTGGGCGGCATCATGTATATCGATGCGTCAACTTTCAGATCGTTGCAGATCTTTAATCATGTATGTAGTCTCGTTGCTTTGCTGCCATGCTATAATATGGCTGACAAGCGCTTGCAATAATTTGCAGGAGTCTCACCCATCTCTGGTCAAGGTACACATACACACAATTTTTTTGTACACAGTGTTTTGGTTGGTCGATTGACGAGTTCCTTACAATACAGGGCTCTGGACGGGCAAAAGAAGGCTTCAGGTTCGAGGTTTTTGAAGCAATGTTACCATCTCTCTTGACACCAAGTACTAATCCGCATTCGGTTTTGTGATGCAGTCTCTTTGGGCTCATTAACCGAACTGTGACCAAGTCTGGGTTCTACAAGCTGCGCCAATGGATGCTCACCCCGCTCGTTAACGCAAACCTCATCAATGAGCGGCTTGAGGCAGTCTCGTTTTTTTCAAGATCCGAAAATGAAGAGCTCCAGAAAAATCTGGTAGGTCTCAAAACACCGTACGAACATTGCTGATGTGCATTAAGCTGACAACATCTCTGGCATGCAGCACTCGAAGCTCAAACTGTTCGGCGATGTCAGTGGCATCTTTCGGCGAATCAAGAAGCGCGGTGCATCGGTGAAGGACTGGTGGAAGTTCCGCTGCTCAATTGAGAGTTTTTTGGCCTCCCAGTAAGACGCTTGTGCACTTCACCTTGAGTGAATCATTTCTAACTGGCGTGTATGCTGAAAAAGAAACCAGATTGAGACTACTCAGAGCACGTCAGCTATGCCTACCCCAAAGTTGTTCAAGCGAATCGTAGGAGAGCACGATATCCGCCATGTGAGCAATCTACTCGGAAACATCATCGATTTCGACGAAAGCGTTCAAGAGGAGACGATGGTGATTCGAAGCGGAGTGTCTGAAATCCTGGACTGTGCTCGCTCAAGATACGAAGATCTCGACAATGTAAGTAGCTTGGGATGCAATGGCTGCCTACCGATTGTGATAGCTAACCCCGGCTACACGTTAGGTCTTGACTGAAGTCGCATTTCAAATCCAAGAATCGAACCCGACGTTATCGTCGATTACCGTACAGTACATACCTCAAGTAGGCTATGTGGTCTGCTGTGAGTCGCCGACAACGTTGCCGGAGTTTGTCTTCCAGTTCCAAGAGGATGACATGACGTTCTACTACAAGGTACAGCTCTCCGTCTCCATTGTCAGACTTCCGTATTTGTAACTGCAACACTGAGCTCATAACTTGTCCAGGAGGATTGCTGTCGTGAACTGGACAACACTATCGGCGACATCTTCGGTTCGTCGTTGCTTCTCAAAGGATTTTGTGTGAAGTACTCTAACTCGCTGTTCCCCAGGTTTCATTCTTGATGTCCAGCGAGGTACATCACTGCGTCGTCATTTTCGAGTGAACTGCAAGTTCTCACATTGTCCATCTACTTTAATGAAGAACTCTTGGAGGAGCTTACTGTGGCACTGCTCGAGCATGAAAGCAGCGTTCATGGTGCGCCAGCTTCTTAGTGCAAGGAATCGACACGTCATACCTTCTCACTTCTTTGTTTTCCAAGCAGAAATGATTGAAGTGGTGTCGCAGCTTGACTGTCTAATCTCATTTGCGGATTCATCTCACAACTTCAACTTCACGAGGTGAGAGTAGGCAGGATTCCAATTTCTTGTGACGCCAATCTGACAATGCATATCTGTCTCGCCAGACCCGTTTTGACTCAAGCGAACCACATGAGAGTGAAGCAAGCCCGCCACCCGCTACAAGAGTTGCTCGTTGACCACTACATCCCGAACGACATCTTTTTGGAAACTGGTGCAGAGAGCAGTCTGATCAAGATCGTGACAGGGCAGAACGGATCTGGTTCGTTGAGTGTCTCGTCGAGCAGCACACATCATCGATTTGGCTAACCTCTTGTGTGGATCAGGCAAGTCTGTCTATCTGAAGATGGTCGGTCTACTTCAGTACATGGCCCAGATTGGTTGCTTCGTGCCTGCACAAGAAGGTACGGCCCTGCAACACTTCCACTCACCTACTACCAAGTCGTAGATGAAATCTGATCAAATTGGAACAGCTGAGATCGGCTTGGTTGACAAGATGTTCACTCGGATTCAGAGGTCGGTGGTAGCTTATGAGAAGACTCAATCTATGGGTTGAAGCCGCTTAGTCTAACTTTGCCTCGAGTAGTATGGAGACAGCAACAGTGTCCCAGAGCTCCTTCACCATCGACTGCAGCCAGATTGCTTGGATGCTGAACCATAGTGAAGGACAATCGCTGTTCTTGATCGATGAGTTTGGGAAAGGTAATCGGTTGCTACCTCGTTTAGAATGCGCGAACCTCGCTGACGGGAACTGCCTGTTGGAACAGGAACGGCGGAGCTTGACGGAGTAGCGCTTCTGGTAATGCTTTTTTCTTCTCATTCGTCAGGAGCATTTTTAACCGTCTCGCTAACACTCCCCTTTCCAGAGCTCATTGATCAACTATCTGGCGGCGAAGTCGTCTGATGTCCGCAGCCCTCGCGTGATCATCACAACACATTTATTGGTGCGAGCTGAATGGAGACGCTTTGATGGCACCCAAGTCTAACTCAATGCTGCGCAGGAAATATTCCAAAATGACCTACTGCCAATGCTGGCAACTACTGAAGGCACGGCTGAGGAGCAAAGCAATCAAGCACACAACGGAGAGACTTCGGTGCGAGCGAAAAGATCCCACGTCGTGTGTGCAATGATGGCCTCCGCAGTCGTGTCGGAAGAACCTACTGTAGTCAGAGAGATCTCTCCGTTGTACGAACTGCGCGACGGAACTTCGACGCATAGCAATGCACTGGGGTGTGCTGCAAAATGCGGTAAGTGGTCACATCAGCTGCCGTTTTTGTCTGCACACCATGTGAGTCGCATGATGTAAATGACATCAACTGAGGATTGCAGGCATTCCCGACCACATCGTCAATCGAGCCTCTGACGTTTTGACCGCAAGAAAGTATGCCCAGCCAATCGCACCATTGCACACCGGGGACTGCGTTGATCTCAGAGTGGAAGATCAGCTCGCTTTGTTTTTTACGTCTATCAGCGACTGGACGAGCGCCAACGACGACGACGTGTCGAAGTTCCTCGCCATGGCTCGAATGTGTGATCAATAAAAACACATGCATTCGCTACTTACTTTACGATTTATACAATAGATGCCATGGCGGAGCTGAAACTCGTAAGAGTGTCAAAATTGATGTTGCCTCTTTGGATGCAGGATTTCTTTGACATCGAGAGCACCAAACAGCGGCGGTGGCTGAAGTTGCTTCAGATTGACTGCGGATTCGCGCCACTCTGTCGTCATAACTACTGGCATGCAGCATCGACGTCGACGCTAAGCAACTCATCAAGGAAGTCGTCGTTGTCGTATTCATCGACCGGAGACTCCGAAAAATCATCAGGAGCTGGAACTTCATCGAGCGCCGGCAAACCACCATTGATGGCGTCGTTCCAGAGCGGATCTGCGTTGGCGTCGTCGACAAATTCAGCAGAGGATTTCGACCACCACACTGAAGGCGCAGCTCCGAAGTCGAGCAATCTGCGCTCCTCTTCATTGTCCCAGACACCAAAAGCTCCCGCTGGCTCGTAGTCGTCGATCAACGATTGTGTTTTGTTGTTCACGATATCGTTGAACATCTCTTCGCGAAGGCTCGCCAGATATTTAGCAGCTGGTTGCGGCGATGACAGACCTCCGTATGCATGCTCGATCTCCTATAACCAAAAGAAGCGAATCCATTTAGCACTCAGCTTTGCAGGTAATCGCATGCAAAGCATTTACGAGATTCACCTCAACTTCCTCGGCCTGCGCTGGCTGTGCTTTAGGTGCTTCTGCTTGCGCTGGCATCGCCGCTGGTGCTGCTTTCGGCTGGATCTGACTGAGAGCTGGTCGCTTTGGGACGGGAGCCTTCACACGAATCTCGCTCTTGCGCACGCTCTTGAGTAATTTCTTCTTTTTTGCTGCGTTGTCACTCGGGCCATCGCCGCTGTGGTGATTGCGGTGCTGGTTTGAGATGTCGCCGAGCGCGCGTCTATCATCAGCAAGAGAACGATGCATACAGAATAGTGTGCATTAGCACATACACACACGCTCATGCATACTGCGACACAACACAGCATCAGTCACCGTACCGTTTCTCGGCCGTGCTGTCCTTGAGTCCTTTCTTGCCGGTAGACTTGACGTCCGAGTGGATTTGGAAGGGCCGCTTTGGCGTCATGACGTTGTCGCCTCCGAAGCGCAGCTTGTTCTGCTGTGTGCCACTGCCAATGCCCGCCTCCACATTCTCCTTCAGCAAGTGCACGTCGTGATGAATCGCCTCCATGCTGCTGCTGCTCTTGTTGCCTGCCTGCTCGCTCGCCGCGTGCGTCGCCTTCTTCCTTCCTTCTGCTGCTTTTCGCTTTTGCGAGATCGCTGCTTTTGAATTTCCAAACAGGAGCAGCCGAATATTGGCCAATCAAACGTGACGAAAACATTGAGCTATTTTTGGCGAACCATGAACTCACAGATTAGTGATATATTTTGTAATAGTGCCATGCATGATAATAGCGAGCATCAAGCTGAGCGCCTGATGCAAGGGAGCTGCTCATATCCATCTCTCTCTCTCTCTCTCTCTCTCTGACAGTACTGTGTGCGCTCACTACAGTATAGATGCGTATATTGCGTACTTGTTGCCGAATCGACACTGCTTGGTTGCAACGGCGCTCCTTGATAGCGACGAGATTTCAACTTGGGGCAGGAATTCTTCGCCGCGTTTGTCGTCGCTCGGCTGTCTCTAATACACATGGAGAAAGCAAAGAAGCGCTGCTACCACATCGCGAAAATGGCTGTATACATATTCCATCATCTCGCTCGTATTGATCTTCACTGCTGCGGTTGGGCATCGTGCACAAGAGCAACACGAGCAGCATAAACGTGCAGCCTCCGTTAGAGCAAACGATCGCTTCCTTCTATTTACTTGTTGCGACGCATAGACTTCATCATGCGGATCACGTGAAAGTTGAGCGTCGAGCGGTGCTCGGCAGCCTGACGCTTCGACTGCTCAGGTCGCGTAATCGAATTTGTGACGCCATTCAGTACAGTAGCAGCGATTGCACAGTGACGACACACAGCACAGACGGACACACACAAACAACAGAGACGCGTTAGCTTCAGTATACACACACACATGCACACACATAGACTAGACGTAGCACATCCGCAGCATTGAGGAGTTTGTCGCGCAGCCAGTCGAGTGATGCGTGTCCTCATTCCTCTTGGCTTGGCTTCGTTTCGCTTCGTTTCATTTCGTACCTTGGCGGTCATGACCTGCTCGAGGTGGCGCGCCTCACGCTTGCAAAGATTCTCGTCAAAGTCGTTGCGCTCGAGCGCCGTCATGAAGGAGAGGAACTCCGGTTGGCCCTCTTTGCTGTCGCGCACGGTGCGCAGCGTCATGCGCTTGATGTGCTCCACGGACATGGCCTTGCCGAGCTTCATGGTCGCTTGCTTGATGCTGCTGATCTCTTCGCGACTTTATCTGTCTGTCTGTCTGTGGTGGTGTGCGATTGGTGTTTGGCGGTTGTCCCGAACGCAAGTCTACAACGAGGGATACACTCTGAAAAATGAGGATCTATTTCATGAAACTCTGTTTCATTATAGCTTGGAACACATACCTCCCAAGCCTAGATCCTGAGGCGGATCGTGGCTCTTGTCAAGCACAGTCAGTCGCTTGCTGCCGCCGCAAAGAAATCCCCAACCAAGACCACCCGAGCTGACGCAGAGACTGCCATTCAGGCCTGCGACGGGATCGACGTCCAAGCTTGCGCCGACCAACGAGGTGTCCGCTTCTGTTCAGATTACGAGCACGCAGTGTCTGACTGAAGAAGAGAAGCAGAAGAGGGAATGCGTGCGCCAATTCATCGATGTCTCCCACCCTCACCTTGAGTTTCTGCTGGTGGACTGCGAGGTGAAGCCGGCACTGATCGCTTTCGCCCTCAACGTGAAGACGGGCACCATCATGCAGATTCGCCGACGGGCGAGGGAGAAGCGCAAGGTGGAGACGCACAAGTAGGCACCGACTCGCACAACAAATGAGAGTCTGCGTGACCGGGCTCAGGTAGGCGCTTCACAGCATGCTGGTGATCGCGTACAAGATCCACCAAGAGAAGACCCTTTTTCGAGGTTCTGATATTTTCTGGACTGCGAGCTCGTTCTGAGGATCATATGGAACGCCTGGTGAACCTGTTGCTCGGTGCTGAGGACCCTCTGCTGGTCGTCATGTACATGCTTTCGCATGGGAAACTAGCGGTCGCTAACAAGGCAGCTGCCACGAGAGATGTGGCCGCGATCCTCATCGTGGACCACGTAGATGTTCTGCAGCGGCTCGTGCGTCAGTGAGATCATGGTCTTCGTGTCGGCTTCAGGGGTATTGCTCAATTGCTTGAAGTTCTTCTTTGCGAGATGAAGCGAGGATCTCAGGGGGTGCAGCAACAGCGAACTACGTTGTACTTCGCCGTCGGGGTGCACTGAACAACGATAACGACCTTCGCCATCATCATCTGCAAACTCGAAAGAGGCACAGAGTCTGTTCGTATGGACTTCATTCAGGTACTAGGCTTCAGCACGATAGCTTTGCTCGAGTGGCAAGATTCCAAGGTATCGAAACTACAAGCAGATTTCCGCTAAACAAGAGGGAGAGCCTTGGAGCGATAGCTCGCTCGGCACACAGGGCACAACGGAATCTCGTAGATGTTGAAGTCCTCGAATGCGCGGAGGCACTGCGAGTGGAAGAGGTGCGAGCAGCTCAGCAGCGCCGCGCCCTGCAAATTGGCACTACAGACAGATAGAAAAAAAACACCTGGTGAGTCCTCGCGGTGGCTTTGATTTGTACAAACTGCTATGTGGTCTTCTGACTTGGAGCCAAGTATAACGCACCTGAAGGGGTTAATGCAGATCGCGCACTCTTTCTCGTCACGTGCGCAAGCCTGAAATGGTTTTGCATGAGTTAATTCACATGTACACAATCGAATCAAATTGTGAGGGATGCTCACCTTATTGTAAATGGCCGTCCAGTCCACTTGAGGTCCATTCGAAGGATCTGCAGGTACACATACAACAAGACAAGATAGAGAGTGAGATGATATCCGGCAATATGCAGTGATTCTGTACTCAAGTTCAACTACGTTGACCTTCGTCGATCTCTGGCTGGAAGACGCGTCGACTGAGGCTGATGGACTTGTCGAACTCGGCCAAGAGCGAGTCGATCGAGTCATCGCGCCGCTGCATCGCCGCCACAATCCGGTCCGTGGTTTTAGTTACTCTATCACATCAAACGACAAGCCGTCTTTGCTTGAGCTTTTGCTGATGCAAACCCACGCACTGATGGTAGTTACCTGTTGGCGAGAAAGCGCCTTCTTCGGATGGGGTCCCCCTTCCCAGACTTATAGAACTGATAGAGCAGCAGAGTTCATATTTTCAGCTTCTCAGCCTGTATGGGAGTCTCATTGAGACAGAAGAAAAAGTAAAGTAGTGCACCTGATGCCACATCATAGCAACCTGACGTCGCGCCAGAAATCCTCGAAAGAACGTCTGCATTGTGACACAGAGGGTTGTTAGCATGTGATCACATCATCAGGCTATGCTCAACTTCGTCAGTACCTGAATGCGCTTGGCGCAGAGCTGTCGGTGGTACGAGGACGCCTTGGCCGTGCCTCGCTTCTGGTAGTCTTGCTTGCGGCAGAGCGGACACACGCGCTGGTTCGTGCGAAGGAACCTGACATTCAATTCGCTCTTGCTGTTAGAGGGTTTGTTCACAATCGACAGACATACAAAGTACTTTAACCGGAGACTAGCAACGCACCTCTCGAAACTCGTGAGGCAGTCCAGATGAAACACGTGCGAGCAGCTCAGAATCACCTGCTCCTTGACGCCGAAGAGCTCCCTGCAGATCGAGCACGGGTGAGCGAGATCGCCGCGCTCCTCGGCCTGCTTCTCGCAGATCTCCCACTCGTCTCGCGAAAGCTTGGGCGGCGGACACGCCACGAGTCCCCGCTTCTGTGCCAGGGTGAGGCTCGTGCGCGCATCAGCTTTGGCTCGGAACGTGTCACAGACTGAGCATCGCTCGCGATCGTGCTGTTGCGGTTGCTGCTCGTCGTTCTCAGAGGTGCACGCCTCGCAGACCCACACTTTGCGATAGCCACTAGTGGCGATATACGGAGGACTCTTGTTGGTATTGAACTCTACTGGTTCGCGCTGTTTGCCTAGGAGCTGCTGCTTGCCACTCGCATGGAATTGCGACTTGGCTCGAACGGTAGCGCTGCTGCTCTGGTTGTTGCTACTGTTGCGTTGCACTGGAAGCTTCCGAGGGAAGAGGTTGAGCGTGATGGAGCGCGCCAAGTGGTCCTACGACGATAGGAACAAGCCAACGCCAGGGTCATAGATCTGATCTCAGCGTACTGAGCTTCAGAATCAAACCCTTTGTACCTGCAAGGCCGCTGCGTTAATGATCGTGGACGGCTGCTGCATCACATTCGGGAGCTTCGCTGTCAGAGACACAAGTGACACCAGCGAGTTAGTCTATCAATTAAACAGCAAAGCGTTTGACCCGGACATGTGATCCATGTCCATACTATCGCCCGGCTTGCGGCTCGTACGCTTCATGCTGTCGTCTGTGATTGTCACAATCATCAGGAACAACCTGGGGGTTGAGCCATCGCGTCGTTTCAGTCGCGAGCCAAGCGGCCAGTCGGTCTTCTCACTCTTTGGTGGTTTCTCCTTCGCGTCCTGCAGCGAGCGTCTAGCCGTCCATAGTTACAGTTTCCATCGAAACAACACCCCACAGCACTCGAAGAGTAGAGAAACGAGATCAGCAACAGAGAGCATGGAGCCCAAGCACCTGGAGGACAATGACGATGAGCTCGGGTGCAAGATCAGCAAGATCAAGCTCTCGGGCGACAAGCAGACGCGCCTCAAAGCAGACGACGAGAAGAGCACGCCCGGCTACGACGACGCTGTGTCCGAAGCGAAATTAGACTTGGAGGTTGAGCGCGAGTGGAAGCAGCTGCAAAACGAGGCCGGCGGCGGCAAGATCGAAATCTCGAGCAACCCGCGCGCGCGCAAGATCGCCAAGGGGCTCGTCATGTGCGTCCTTCGTTCGTTGTATCTGGTGGTATCATGGATTGGCTTGCGTGTGCGGCTGACTGACTTGTGTGGCTGTTGTTGTTTCGCCTGTGTAGCAACCACATGAACATGCGCTGTGGAGATACGGGCAAGCTCATGTGGCAGTCGGAGGAGTGGGGCGAGGACATCTACAAGACCGAGCAAGAAGGTAATGAGAATCAGAATTGCAAACAGAGATCGCCATGCAACTTTCCGATTTCTCACCTTTGGCTCTGTACTCTCGTTATCAAACAGCGCATTTGCCGGCTGCGATCCTCAAGTGCGCAGCCGTGTCGCGCGAGATCAACTTCAGCTCTTTGGAGGAGATCGCGCAGTTCCGCCTCGAGCAGCGCGTGTTCCTGGACGGCAGCTGCATCGAGGAGTGGCTCTTCACCTTCGGGTACGTTATCCCAGGCTCGACCAACACGTGGCAGCAGACCATCGAGGCCGCCGGCCCCGAGAACATGCTCGACCCCAAGAGCATCAGCGGCAAGCTCACGATCGAGACGGCCTTCTACGACGGCCAGCTGCCGATCGCCAAGACCGTCTACAGAATATTCTATGCATGAGATGAGAGTCCAGGGATCCAGAAACCCGGAATGCACTTAAGAGCTTCAAGAGGCTTGGCTGGCTGGCTGGCGTTTGTCTTTGCCTTCTTCTCATTCATACAATATAAACGATCTATCCACTCTACAGTTTTCGACTTTCGTCAGCACCCCATCGTCACCAGTATCATTATCGCAAAAGGCAAGACTTACGTGTTGTTGCTGTTCTTGATCTAGAGACTCGTCTGGCGCTCTTCACTCTCCTCAAACTTGGCGCGCGTATTGTCTGCGTAGAACGGAAGGTCACCCTTGAACGCGTACAAGTCGGGAATGCGCTCGGGCACGGGGAACATGGCCTGCGTCTTGCTCGTGCCGTTCGCGGACTTGGCCGGCTCGCTCGCCTGGCCCACCACATGGACCACGAGCTTCTTTGGGTTCTTGAGGATCCACGCGCGGTAGAGCTTCAAGATCTTCTTCTTCGAGCACTTCTCCAGCTCCTTGGCCAGGCTCGCGTCGATGTCAAAATCCAGACGCCCCGAGGCGATCTCGTGCCAGTACCGGTGCGTCGTCTCCATCAGATTGTGGTCTGGCTCGAGCTTCTTGAGGATCTGAGCCTGCACGTGGTCACGGAAGTGCTCGTCCGGCATCATCTCGATGGCCTCGGCAAAGTCGATCAGGAACCGGTCAATGCAGTATCCAATGTACGCGGCGTCGAAGAGCGACGACTGCACCATGACCCCAAAGCCGATGATGCCGTGCGTCACGCGTACAGTGCACGAAACGTCGTAGCCTAACTCCTGCTTCGTGCGCAGCGTGTCGAAGAGCGGCTCCTCCATAAGCTGCTCGAGCAGGTCCGCGTACGCCAGTCGCTCGAGGTTGTGCTCGCCGATCTGGAAGTAGAACTCCACCTGCGTGTTCTTCTCGTCCTTGTGCTCGCTGGCGGCTTCGAGCAACAACCCCGCGCGCGTGGACGGGATTTTGTTGATGAAGCGCTTGGTGATCTCCGATGCCGGTAGTGGCTTCGACAGCCGCTCGAGATCCGCTTCTACCATCTTGCGCATCTCTGACGCCGCAGCCGCCGAGATGTTCCCATGTGCGAAGCTCGAAAGGTGCGTGCTCGCCTTCCAAAGCGAGTTCTTGAGGAAATTATCCAGCGTTTCCACTGTGAGGGCCTCCAAAGCCACAATGGACTGCGCCAGTGGGAACGAGACGCGCTCGAGTAGCTGCAGACGCAGGTACTTGGCCTTATGCGACACCTTCGCGATCGAGTTGCCGTACTCGCGCAGCATCTCCTGCTTCATGATCTCGAAGCGCGGCGCGTTCACAGGCGTGTTAAAGAGCGCGTTCACAACCACCTTCACAAGCAACCCCAGTTTGTCGTTGAAGCCGCCGAACATGAGCTCCAGACCTGATTCCTTCACGCGCAGCGAGTACATGATCTCCGCCACGTTCGCGTGGTACGCGTACTCGTTGAGCGCGTCTCTCACCAGCTTCACGTACAGCTCGGTCGCGACAACGTTCTCAATGCTGTTCATGACGCTCGGCAGGTGGAACAAGAAAGCCACGTGCGCGCGCGGCGTGACGAAGAGCCGATCTGGCTTGTACCACATCTTGCCGAACGCGAAGCGGTGGGTCGACACGTCCTCCGCCTCACCTTCGTTGCTCACGAGCGCAAAGTCACGCGGGATGAACGGGTTCGGCTTGGGCAGCTGCAGCTTCGCGTTCAGACCCGCGGCCTTCCAGCTGTCCACCACAGCGTCGCTCACGAGCTCCTTCGTGTACGCGATGCCAAACCACTCTTCCTCGCGAGCCTGAGCCTGAAAGTCTGGGTTCTCGCCAATCTTTCTCGACATGAGCGAGATGAAGAGACTCTCTGGCGTCAGCTGTGTCAGCATCTCCGCCACGAGCTGCTTCTCAAACGGGCCCTCGAAGAGGTCATAGCGCAGCAGGTCCTGCGCCGGCACCTGGTACATCTCCTGCATGATCTCCGCAATCTCCTCGCACTTCTCTACTGCGCTGTTCTCCTCCTGGAAGCGGAACGAGATGTCCGCGAGCGCCTTGAGCTCCTCGAAGACCCACTCGGGGAACCCGCTCGCCTTGAGCATCTCCAGGTACTGGAACACCACGAGCGTAATCTCCTCCCAATGAGCAATGCCCTCGACCGTGAGCTTCATCGTCACGTCAAACTTGGCGGCGTAGGTGCCGGAATCGTTGCCATCTGTGTCCGTGACGCCAGCAGTGAGCGCCGAGATCCATCCGCGTTCCTTGAGCTGTTAGAAAAAGCATAAGACAGCATTAACCATGAACTATAGACTCAAGCAAACCTGCACAAGCACAACAGCAACGTACCAGAGAGAGCACCGAGCCTTCGCTCTCGTGGCCCAGCAGACTTGCGATATAATCCGCGGGCTTCTGGTGGTGGTGACCGAAGATAGGTGGGATCATCCAGTCGAGCTGGAGCGTGTGGATGTCACGCACTGGCACGATGCGGCAAACCACGGGCGACGCGCTCACTGTGACGCCAAAGGGCTGGCCGCACGTCGCGAAGGACGGTACCGCGACGCCCTTGTTCGGGATCTTGCTGTATGATTCGGTCACCCAAGCCTCCATGTCCTCGAGTGAGTCCTCGCCGCACACCACGAGCTTCATGATGTTGGCCGAGTAGTACTGCTCGTAGAACGCGCTAATCTCCTTGTGCACGTCGACGTTCGCGGCCTCGGGCTGCTCCTTCAGACTCTTGCGGTTGCCCCAGCCGAATCGGTGGTACGGGTGCGTCTCGGCTGCCTCGGCACAAAGTACCTGCTGCTGGCGGATGCGGTCGTTCTGCGTCGCCTGGCTGAACTCGGACTCGATCGCCGAGAGCTCGCGGTCCAGCGCCTCAGGCTTGAGCAACGGGGCGATGAAGAACTGTGCAAACATGTCCAGTGCCGGTTGCAGGTACGCCGGTCCCACCTCAAAGGTGTAACGCGTGATCTCGTTGTCTGTCGAGCCGTTGCTGAAGCCGCCGTGCGCACTCAGGAACGACTCGAACTCGTTCTCATTCGGGTATTTCTCGCTGCCTGTGGATACATACAACACGCACATGCACGCTCAGTCAGCAACCACTCTACACGCAAGCATTTTGGATATAGGGCGTTAAGTATGCAAGGACGCACCCATGAACACCATGTGCTCGAGATAGTGTGCGAGACCTGGTAGGTTCTCGGGCTCGGCGTAGCTGCCAACGCCGATGGTCAGACACGCGCCTGCGCGGCGACTCGCTCCGCCGCGCTCCTCCTCACCGTCCTCCTCGTCGTACTCGTCGTCATCGCTCTGTCCACCATCCTCACCCATGCTGTCATCACTGTCACTACCATCGCCATCGTCTTCGCTGTCGTCGTCATCGTCGTCGTCGTCATCGTCGTCGTCGTCGTCGTCGTCTTCGCTGTCATCGCCATGGTCGTGGCGCGTGACGTCCTTCGTGGAGATGAGCAGCACCTGGAGTGCGTTGGGCAGCGTCAGCAGCTTGTACTTCTTCTGGTCACTCTCGGACTTGGACTGCTCCACCACGTCCACGGATCCAGCAGCAGCAGCAGCGGCGGCGTCCACCTCCATCGTCATTCTTGCTTCCTTTCGCTCGCTCGGCTCTCCCTGTCCTATCAGGGTGTGTTGTCTTGTCTACGGCGATTTGCTAGCCGCGCCTTGGAAAAGTGGAAGGACTTGCCGTTTGTATGCCGGCAAACGCGGGTTCTGGAATTTAATTTTCAAGAACCAAACCTATATTTCAGGAACGGAATTGTAAAAATCACCTGTATCGTTCCACTTGTCCTGTCATTCGCCGTTTTGCACGCCTCAAAGCAAGCGAACGAGCTGAAAGCGCAGCTTATTTGAAGGACGAGCGTGTGCGCGTGACGACAAATTAACAGAGCGAGAATGGACCTTGACGCCGGCGCAGACGACTTCTTCGCGGCGCTCAACTCGGGTGACGCCGACGAGTTCGTGGACTTCGGCCTCCCGGCACCGGACGCGGGCGAGGCTCCCTCGACGGCCGTGGCTTCTTCGTCATTGGGTGTGAAAGAGGAGCAGGTAAATACAATATCACTAGTGGCGTGTACGGGAAGCGTGAGTGGCTGGTTGGCTGGCTCAGTGTGTATAATGTGCTTATGTCTGTACGGTTATCCTGTCCCTATTTATGTGAACGCATGCGAATACAGACGAGCGAGAAGCGCAAGAAGAGCGATGCGGCGAAAAAGAGCAGCAGTCACGTGAAGAAAGAGCCTTTGAGCTCTTCCTCCAGCATCAGCGCGCGCCCGCAGCCCAAGACGAGACCTGTTGACGAACCCGTACTGCCCATGGAGGACCGCATCGTGAACCTGCTCGTGCCGGAACTCAAGGTGAACGACGTGATGCTGCTGATCAAGAAGATGAAGCAGGCGGGCAAGTCGGACGCGGACGAGTTCTCGGAGCTCGACGCGGAGCAGAAGTCTGGTTCGTTGTCGTTTTATTTTGTTTTGATGGGTCACTTTGTGGTTGCTATGTGGACGTATGGCTCACGAGAACGCCTGATGCCTGAACTCTACACGCACAGCGCCGCGCTTCCGCTGCGAGACGTGCGGCAACACGGACCAGAACAACTTCATCACGGACTACGCGCGCGGTGACACGATCTGCAACGGCCTGGACGGCAACGGCTGCGGCACCGTCGTGCAGGACCACATCGTGCACGAAGGCAGTGCGTACCGCAAGTTCGAGGGCGAGGAGGACAAGTCGCACCACGGCCCCGCGCCGAACAAGCTCTTCTCCACGGGCCACAACCTGCGCACGCTTATCTCCCAGGTCTGTAGTGTGCTGTTAGCTTCGTGTGTCATGGGAAGTGTTATTAATGATTTCTCATAACGTATCTGGACTGTGGGCAATACGATAGGACGGAGAGATGGCTGGGAACCTGCGACGCGCGGCCGAGTTCGTCGAGATGAACCTGAGTCAAATGGGCAAAGACGAGCGCCGAACGCGCATTGGGTACAAGGATCAGGTACTGCACGCATGAACACCTGGGTGGATTCGAGTGCTGGAACATGCGAGTGTGGTGATCAAAAAGGCCAACGATATGTGTC
Source organism: Globisporangium cederbergense (assembly GCA_023334245.1). Taxonomy (NCBI): domain Eukaryota; phylum Oomycota; class Peronosporomycetes; order Pythiales; family Pythiaceae; genus Globisporangium; species Globisporangium cederbergense. The sequence continues at coordinate 19,252 of JAASGO010000545.1, forward strand.
TCCTATTGTCTGTTGTGTATGCTATCTGGTCGTATGAATCTATCGCTGCCTGTGTGTAGATGAAACAAAAAGCATGTCGACTAATTGACCACACGATCAGCAACCTGGATCTGCACGAGATCGTGGGCAGCCGCGCGAAGAAGATGTTCGCCGAGTTCCGAGACGTGCGCGAGCACGTGCACCAGTTCGACGCCATGGTCGCCGGTTGCGTCATTGCGTCGTACCTGGACACGGGCAAGGAGATGTACGCGGCGCAGAATTCGATCAAGACGGGGAACCTCAAGCAGGGTGGTGGCGCAGCGCTACCGCTGCCGGCGAACAAGCCCGTGGATGAGAAGAAGCTGCACCCGTTCACGTGTCCACAGTGCGACATGAAGTTCAACGCGAAGCGCGGTATGCAGTTCCACAACTGTCCCGCAAAGGACGCGAGCGACGGTGTAAAGAAGGAGAGCGCGAGCGACCTGCAGCCCATGGTGTTCCCGGACGAACTGAGTGCGATCATCGAAATGAAGGGTGGCAAGCAGTGGTTCAAATGTCCTGTGTGCGCGCGCATGTACGGCAAGGAGGACACGCTTAAGGACCACATGACGCGGCACGAGAACCAGAGCAAGAAGCGCAAGCAGCACATAGATACGAGCACGATGGACTCGACGCGGCTAATGAAGACGACGAAGCTCGCGTCCGCAAATCCATCCGTGCAGGTGAACACACATGAGTCGGTCATGTTCCGCGGTGGCGGTCGACGCCCGTGGCTCAAGTTCATTCAGGAGAACAACGCGAGCGTGGATGGTGCCACCGCCGAGTGAACAAGCTAGAGGTCAAAGAGAGAGTGAGAGTGAGAGAGAGAGAGAGAGAGAGAGAGAGA
>JAASGO010000546.1:0-20104 GCA_023334245.1 Globisporangium cederbergense
GACCGACGAGATCCTGAAGATCAAGCGCACTGCTGTAGTGTACCCGACCGACGTGGACGAGCTCGCGGCATTTCGCACTCTGAGTGACTGGGGTGTCGTGACAAAGGCGGAGACAACAGTAGCTCAAGTGCATCCGACACCATCGCTCTTCCACGCTGCGTAGTACGTCGGAGTAGCAGGCTTCAGCTTGCAGATGTGGATCCCACGTAGTGCTTTGTTCATCGTCTCACCACGCGGCCTCTTGAGCTTTCAAAGGCTCAAGAGAGGCTGTTCCGTCGTGTGCTGTGCGAGTGGAGCGTCCGTCTACGAAACTCAAACTCGCATCTCATCCCAACGTCTTGCTACTTTTGATACCGATACCAAAGTCGAATTCAGGATCGTTGATACTAATCTCGGACACAGTACATACCTGTACAGTACGTACTACGACGAGGCTGGACAATCCAAGCGACCGACAAGACGAACACCACCGATCCTGTCGACGATAAGAAAGCGAGTGCGAGTGTTGAGGCGCTATCGCACACCGCCGCCACAGCAGCAACGGGCCTCTTGTGTGCGAATACACTCTAGGAGAACGTACCAGATGGGGTATCTATCGTGAGATCGTTCGCCTCGGAAGGAAAACCAATCTGCAAATCTACAAACTGTGAGCCGGGAGTTGTTGTCACGAAGCTCCCTTGCTGCTTCAGCTTTCGGTGTCGGTGCTGGTGTCATCCGAATGATTATGGACACTGGACTTTTTGGCGAGGGAGGACAATTGGGTGAGGATAGTATGTGAATGGCGTGTGGATCTGGATGTCCGCTACTGGATATTGCTCTGCATCGGATCAGCTCGTCGCTGGACTTGTCGTCTTACGAGAGATTTTACTTCTGGTGCTTTGTTTCTCACAGGTCCATAGACAAAACTCGAGCGTGACTGTATCAAATGAGCAATGTGTAAAGTGCATGGAAATGGATGAACACCTTTGCTGTCTTCTTCACCTTTTGCCTCAGAATGCATCTGGTTTTCCATCACACCACCGCACCCGCTGCTCTTCAAAACTGTCTGGTTTCTGGTTGGGGGTGGAGCAGCGAGTCCTGTCCAACCTCTCTGCGGGACGAATACGTTGGATAGCGACCCCGGTTTCCCGATTTTAAACCGCCACAACACGCGATGGTGTCCAAACCTGTCTAAAATCGCTGCTTGTGTATTGTCGCGGCAGCCACTTTGTCGATCACATTCATACTGAAACGGAGCTTATCTAGCACAATACTCAAACGGAGTTTAATCCGGCTTCACCCAAAGGTGAGTCATGTTGCATATTTTTGATTACTATTAATGATTACTGCAGCCAATTATCTGTAAGGTGTAAAGAGGCTGGACTAGTATCATTATTTGCACTATCATCTGTCTAAACGCTCGGTGTAGTCGAGGTTTCAGTGCCTCGCTATAGTGAATAAATCAATGCTTGTCAATTCTGAAATTTTACAAACACTAAAAAGAAGCCAGCCCGGAAAAAAGAAAATCAACAAACAGGCGACTGGCTCGTCTGCGCCACTCTCTTGCCGTTTGTATGGTGCCAGGTCATCATGAAAATCTAGGCGGTTTTCCTTCTTCCCCTTCCCCCGCGCTCGTCCAGCTGCTTCCCCACCTCTCACTTGCTTTCAGTATTCTAGGCTCGCAGTCCGGAGTGATGGTCGCCGCGACTCGTCGTGCAGCGAGCGAGCGACAGGTTTCCTTTCCTTTCGTCTTCGCTCCTTCTCATTCATTGCAGGGCCAGACGCCACCAGGAGAGGAGAAGCGAAGCCCCTTCCTTTTACGACGAGTGGTGCGCGCTGCTGCCGTTCATTGATGAGAAAGAAATCCGCGGCGTTCCAGCACGCCAAGAGTCTGCACGACAAGAGCCCGATCGATCACCCGGAGCACAGCCTCATGAGCAGCGAGAACACAGACTTTGAGCGCGTGCAAAATGACGGCTTCGTCAAGATCGGCGGCCCGCTTACCGAGGCCTCGGACCCGCGCGCGGTCAAGGGCGCGGCCGGCGGCGGAAGCTCGCCTGGCACGGGCAACCGCCTCTTCTTCCTGCGCGTGATCGACTCGCGCAAGTGGCACTACTCGGAGACTTTTGCGCTCTTCCTCGACTTCTTCGTGCAGGTGCTCGCGGTCTCGTTCGCGCCCAAGAAGAACTTCAGCACGGAGCTTGCGGCCAAGAGCTCGCGCATGTTCTCGTCTGGACTCATGCTCTGCTACTTCATCGACATGATTATCCGTCTCCTCGGCATGCGCCTCGCGCTCTTCCGCTCGCACTCGAACATTGCCGACCTCGTATGTCTGCTCGGCATGGTCGGCCTCCTCGGCTGTCGCTGGGTCATGCCCGAGCGCGAGTACTGGCTCTCTCTCGGCTACCTGGCGCTCGTGGCGCTCCGATTGATCCTGAAGCCGCGCGCACGTACATTTTCCAAAAAGCTCCACAAGTTCCGCACGAACGGCGACCACATCCGCGTGTCGATCGAGTCTCTCCGTGCGTCGCTCGCGCGTATCCCAGGTATTTCGGCGCTGGCGATCGAGATGATGGAGACCGACCTCGTGATTATCTGCGGTCGCGACGAAGGCGATATGACGCGAGACGAGCTCATGAACTTCCTTGAACGAGCGCTGCACTACCGCCCGCACAACCTGTCGGCGACGGAATTCCTGTCGCACCTGCGAGACATCGACGCCTCGTCCTCGCAGCTCGCGTACGGCATTTCTGACGTGGTGCGCAGTACACTGTGGCACTGGTCGAACCAAAGCGCGGATCTCGTGTTTTGCTTTTTGGTTGTGTGCATGAATGCAGCGATCAGTCCAGCAATGGCGTGGTTCACATCCAAGTTGTCCGACGCCTTCGACACCGTTGACTCCGGTAAGATGGATGAGACTCCGCTCAAGATCGGCATCATGGGTATCCTGGGCCTGTGTGTGCCATTCGTGATTGGCAACTACGCTGTCGGCTACTTTCAGTCGAAGATGATTTCCAAGGCGACCGAGCTGATGCAGGGCAAGCTGCTGGACATTATCCTGCACCAAGGAACCAATTTCTTCGCTGACCGCTCGGAGGGTGACTTGAACAACTTGTTCTCGAGTGATATCGCGCGTGTCAACGGTCTCTGGCAAGCTGTGTTCTGGAACCTGCTGAATCCTCTGGTATCTGTCGTTTTCGGATTCGGTTATGCGTTCTACATGGAGCCTAGCATTGGAGTGATGGGATTTGCGTTTGCGGCCATTTTCCTGTCGAGTGGACCGCAAGGTTTCGCTGCCCAGCGCTCGAAGGATTTTGGGTCAAAGAATGCGTACGTGGCTGCTGAGTTCCAGAACGCCGTTGCATGTCAGAAGGTTGTCCGCGCGTACGCGATCCAAGAGCCTCTGCTTGGCCGTTTTGCCAAAACCTGCAATGCGTTGCGCAAGAACCAGTTCTCGAAGGATTTCTGGTCGAGCGTAGTGCAGATTTACATCGAGTCTGCGATGTACATCTTCACTGCGATCATGACGGCGTCTCTGTCGATGAAAGTGTGGCGCTCAGAGATTTCGTCTGGCGACTTCTTCGGTTTCATCACGTTGCTCAGTCGTGTCTCCAACCCCGTGGCGGTCCTTGGTGGCTTCATGCGTGTTGCCATTGGTAATGCCAGCAGTTTACAGCGTATCGACGACATCATCTTGGGCCTCGGTGCTACTGGAGGCGACGACGACGGAGACAAGGATCTGCCCTCGCTTCCAAAGATGGAGACCGATCTTCGTATCGAGAAGCTGGTGTTCAAGTACGACAAATCATCCGAGAAGTACATCCTGAACGAGCTCTCTGCCACCATCCCGCGTGGCGCTTACACCTGCGTGGTCGGCCCATCCGGATGTGGTAAGAGTACGCTGCTGGCGTGCTTGATGCAGTTCCAGGAAGCCGACGGCGGCTGTATTCGTTTGGATGGACACGACATCTTCAACTTCTCGAAGAAGTCGTTCATGGACCAGACTGCAGTGGTGTTCCAAGATGGTGGTATTCTGAACGGTACCATCTACGACAACATCCGCTACGGCAACGGCGCGGCGTCGAACGCGGACTGTGAAGAAGCTGCTCGCTTGGCTGAATGCCACTTCATCTCGGAGCTGAAGGACGGCTACGAGACGATCGTTGGTCAGCATGCGACGTGCAGTCTCAGTGGCGGTCAAGCCCAGCGTATCTGTTTGGCTCGCGCGCTGTGCCGAAAGCCAAGTTTGATGCTGTTGGATGAAGCGACGAGCGCCTTGGACCCTGAGACTGAAGCTTCAATTGTTGCCACTCTCGAGCGCCTGTCGAGCAAGATGAACATGACCATTATCTCCGTGACACATCGTCTATCGACTTCGCTGAACGCCGACATGATCTTGGTTCTGAATGCTGGACGCGTCGCTGAACAAGGCCGCTACGACGACTTGGTGCGCAAGGGCGGCTTGTTCTATGAGATGATCCACAAGACTGAGAACAGCGAGGAAGAAGAGGAGGAGAAGAAGAAGCCTGTGCACCGTCACCAGTCTGTGGACACGATCGGCCCGATCGCTGAAGATGGTCTGGTGACCACGCAAGATAGCGCACTGGCGTTGCAGCAATTCACGAAGACTCTGAGCTCACGCGTGGTTCACGATGCGACTGACGTGTCGCGACAAGCTGGCAACCCGTCTTGGTACCGCTACGGAAACCGCCTGTCGAACCGCATCCGCAAGACCAGTCAGGGCGACGAAGTGTACGCACGCCGCTCGCAGAACAATAGCATAGACCCTCACTGGTACCCTCCAACGAGCGAAACGAATGCGCGAACTCATGCGACCTCGGCGGCGAGCGAAGATGAGCGCAGCAAATACTTTGTGCTGTAGGTTGAGAAGCTGTGAATCTGCGAACAAGTCTTCTCCCCCCCCGATAGTTCAACAAGGTTGGCATCGAGTATGTGTATGTTGTATATTTGCATGGTGATGATGGGAACGAGAGTTTTTGAGCTCGCTACCTCTCTTTTCTATTGTTGCAGTTTATTTTCCCCTCCTGTAGAGAAGCTCGCTTTGCGCATCGCTTGAAGTGTTTGCAAGTGACAAGACACCTATGCCAAAGCAGCCCGTTCGACGTCGAAGTGCGCTCGTCAAATAGTAAAAAGCAATTTCATTCTCAACAATTGCGCACATCCATTCTTTACAACGCCTCTGCTCCCAGTCAGTCATTCGCCAATACTGCTGACAAAGATCAACTTCCAGCCACCCACGCGTTCGCATTGCTGCTCACCATGCCAGTCAGCATCACCACCATCCAGCGCGTGCATCGTACGTTTCGTATTGTTATCAGCATTGCGTTCTGCATTCTCTATTTTCTGACCTGGTCACACAACGACGACGACGCTCGTACTCACCAAATACACCCACACCCACATCAGGACTAGAAGCCCAGGGTTGCGCGACCGTAGAACTGCTCGTCTTCCTCGGGCACCATGTCCACCGCCTGCTTCGCGCCCCGACTGCCGCTCGCATGTCCGTTGCGCTTCTCGGCCGCCTCAGTCTTCTTCAGCAGCGCGTCCAGCTGATTGTTCGTCACTAAATACGCGCTCGCTGCTCGCAGTGTCTTGACCCACTTGTCCAGCTCCTGCGTCGACTTTGTGAAGAAGTGCGACTGCTGTGAGTTCGTACTGATCACAAACTCTCGCCCGCGCTTCGTGTCTTCGCACACGACCTCTAGCGTCTTGTCGGACAAGTCGATTTCGCCACGTACCACGGGATCGCCACGGCGCTTGTAGTACTTGAGGAACCCGTCGGGTGTGATCTCGCACCAGCGCTCGCGGGCGCCGCGCATGGTCTTCATGTTGCTGATCAGGCCACGCTCACTCCACTCAGTGGGTCCCTTGTCCAGGAAGCCGACCAATGTTGGCATCTTATCTGCGGTCTTGGGTCGCTGACTCGAGTTTGTCATGGTTTTACTCTTGCCGCTTGCGTTGGTGGTAGTTGTGGTGCCAGCTGGACTCGTGGAGTTCTTTCGCATTCGAGATGATGACGACGCCGACGATGAACCCCCTGCTGCTTCTCCTGATGACGATGATCCTGATATTTGAGCAGAACTGGACGATGAAGACACTTGTCTGCTTCCGGACGAGCCCTCCCGCCCAGAAGGTGTGGCACCTTCTGACTTGAGCTTGATTAGAGCATCCTGGGCGTGCTTGAGCTCCTCCTTGATCGCGTGGCGCCTTCGCTGGCACTCCTTCGCCAGACCCTGGTCCCCTACCTGCGCTGCCTTGGACATCGTTTCGACGACAGACCGCTGCTGCTTGCGCAACTCGAGGATCTTCGCCTCCAAACGCGTGGTCTCAGAGCTACCCTGGCCATTGCCAGAACTCGACAGACTCTTGTTGGATCCAGAGGACTCTTTCTCTTCTGTCTTGGATCGGGATGACGATGAAGATGATGAGGACGAGGACAGGTTTGCAAAGTGCTTGTTGAGTTGGTCCATCTCGCGCTGCACTTTTGTCGCCTTGCGCTGCTCCTTGCTCAGCTCTTCTTCCATGAAGCGCATTTTCTTCTTGAACGCAATCAGCTGTTCACGAGGCGGCGCTGTGAGATCGATGCCGAAGAACTCGTCGTCGCCGCCCTTCTCCTCATCTTCTTCCGCTGGTTTGTTGTCGAGTTTCGCAAGCGAACTCTCCAGTTCGTCGAGCGCCGTCTGCAGCGTCACGCGCTCTTTCCGCAGCCGCTTGTTGCCCGCACTCATCTTCGCAATGTCCTCCGTGAGCTCGGCGTTGCGCTTCGCAAGTTCGTTCGCCTTGACGAGCTCCGGGTTCTCCATCGCGTGGATCTCCTGGAGTTTCAGATGCTTGATCATCGTGTCGTACTTCTGCTTCTCGTTCACGAGCCGGTCATTCTCCTTCCGCAGATCCAGCCGGCGCTCGTTCAGCACGTCAAACTCGCCCGAGACCGCGTCCCACTTGACTTTCATCACGTTCATGGACCGCAGCAGTTTCTTCGTCTCGATCGTCCACAGCTCCGTGTGCAGCTCGCTGGTCACCAGTACGCGTGTGTACTCCTGCTTCTGTTGCAGGTACGCGGACGACTGCCCCGACTCCTTCGACTCCTGCTCCGTGAGCATCGCCAGCTGCGGGTTGTCCTCCACGGTGCCCTTCTCGACGTCGGCAAAGTGGATCTTGAGCGGCCGCGACGCCTTCTTGAGCTTGTCGACCACCTCCTTGTACGTCAGCCCCGCGAGCCCGGTGTCCTCGATGCCAGTCACGCGCATGCCGATCGTTAAGCGTCTGGTTAGCAGCAAACAACAGCAGACAAGGCCTGCTTAGAGCTGATACCCCCAACGAATTTAATACAAACGAGAATACCAAGACTCACTTGTGGGGCTTGACGCTCCAGTTGTAGAGCTCGGCGGGGCCGGCCTTGCCGTTGATCTTGGGTAAATCGTCCACTTCCGCCTGGAACTGCGGGTACGGCGTCGTGTCGAGCTGTCGCACCTCGCGCAGACTTACGCCCAGACGGCCGTCGCCAAACTCGATTTCCACCTCCGTCACCCAGTTGTACGTCTGCGGCCACGTCACCACGGGTACGGCTGGGGCAGCAGCAGCAGCTGCGGCTGCAAATTAGAATGTCAACATACAAGCAAACAAATGAGATTCCACCTTCATCATCACCACAAGCGAAGAGATCCATAATAGGGCTTGTACGCACATTTGTCCGTGGGGCTGCTACCTTTCTTCGCTTTCGTCACGGGCGGCGTCCACTGGGTCTTGCCGGCGGGCGAGATGTAGTAGTAGCGGCCCTTCTGCGTCTTGCTCTCCTTGCGCGTCCAGCCGGGCGGCAGGCCGTCGTTGCCGCTGCCACTCTCATCTGCCGCGGTCGATCCCCCAGAGGCGGCGACCGCGGCCTTCGCTTCTGCGTTGAGCGTCGCCGAGCTGTTATGCCTACTCATAACGAGACACACAGCCAGCATTCAGACACCTACACACAAACGCACATATACAGCTACACATACGCGTACCGCCACATAACGACGCTCTTCTCCTTCTTGATGTCCTTGAGGCGCTGAATGGTGACTGATGGGGCTGAAGACACACGCACAAACTGCTCTCCGCCTCACGCGGAAGTCGCTTTTACACACTGACGAAGAGATGGATCGGACGGGGAGCGAGAGAGAACGTCTCGCTGTCGATGGATGGATGGATGGATGAATGGATGAGTAGATGGATGGATGGATGGACACACGACGGAACTGCTGCTCAGTTGCTGCTACTGCGCATACACACGTGGGTGCTGCTCTCGTGACACCGCTCGTCGACAGGAAGGAAGGAGCGCACGGGAAGGAGCCGCTTGCCGCTGCTGATAATAAACGCCCCACACGCCGCACAGCACAGGTCCCAATAGCAATAAAGCGAACTGCACTCTGACTCCCACAGAGAAAGGGGAGGGGGGCGACCTCTGAAAAGCGATGAAATGACAGCATATCGATTCTTGAAGGTAAAAACATGCTGGTATTAAGTCCGTGGAGTCAGTATATACGCAAGTCGAAGCGTCGTTCGTGACTCACTTGAGTCGGCTGAAAGCGCCATACTTTACCCAGGTGATGCGTTTAACGGGACAAACTCCTCGCAATACACACCCGTCATGAACAATTTTCGAGCTGCTTACCTGGCTCACTCTTTCTTAACACTAGCCACCATGCTGCGGACTCGTTAAGCCAGACGAGCTCTATACGTACGTTACAGGACGGGAGAAACCGAACCTCAAGCTTGTGTTGTGGACGCTTGCTTTGGATACACGATGAAAACTGGCGAAGAAATCTTCCACATATCCATTCATTCACGCAAGAATGCGTCCTTCCTTCCCACTTGGGCAGCAGAGGAATTTCTGCTCATACGTGTGGCTCCGGACTCTTGATATGTAGTTCCACACTCTTGATGTCTCACTCTTTCCCTGCGCGGCCTGAGCTTCAGCCTCAGTACGCTCTGCTGTCACGGTTGTAGGCTCGGTGGATGTTGTTCGGGATTGGACTCACTGACCGGCGACTCGCTCCGTGCTCGGCCGTGCTTCGCGAGCGCGACTCGTGCGCGCCAGACTCCTCGGACTGCCGAAATACACTTCGGGAGCGCGGGTCACGAGGACGAGTCTTCATCGTCAGATCCAAGTCGTCGCCTCCGTACACGCTACGTGAGCGCTTCTTGTACCGATCCACGTCCGAGTCGAGGCGGTTCTCTGTCGACTGATTGTACCCGTAGGCCTGCTGTTGCGGCGGCGACAGAGCACACTCTCGGTACATGCTCTTGCTTCGCATTGACGCGATCTCCGAGTACGATTGTGACGGGGTCTTTGGCGGTTCGGGCATGCGAGAACCTTGCATTTCGTTGTACGACATGTACGACCGGGGCGGCGTCTTTGGTGGTTCAAGGATGTGAGAATCGTGCGAGCCTCCGAGGTGGCGGTGGTGGTGACGGTTGGTTTGGCTGTAGCTGAAGGTGTGCTCTTCACAGAAGGAGCTCTTGCTTCGCATTGCAGCCTGGTCCGCATACGAGCGTGAGGGAGACTTGATCATATTTCCGTCCGTTGAACTACTTTTCTCTTGCCGCACTTCGCGAGCGTACTGCTCGATTCGGTATACCATGTACGCACTGCGCTCGTTCGTGACAGTCGCCGAGTACTTCTTGTGGTTGCTGACAATGGAATCGTTCTCGATATCGACGCGAAGGAACCAGCACGTTCGGAAGCTGTGTCCGAACTTGAGGCAGTAGTAGCACACATTGCGCTTCTCGTTGCTGTGTCCATCGCTGTTGTTTTTGTTGTAATCCCGTCGGTCATCAATCTCTTTCTCACGCTGGTCGTCGCGCTTGTATTCTCGCTTGTCGTCCCGCTTCTTGTCGTAGTTCTTGTCGTCCGCGCGTTTCGAGCTTTCATACTTGTCGGCCCGTTTCGCGGCGTCGTACTTGCCATCTCGCTTGTCGTAGTACGAACTGGAGCTCTCTTTCTCACTTCGTTTCTTCTCGTCCGCCTTTGGCTTTGCGCTAGAGCCACTCTTATCTTCGTGCTTGTCCTTGTCTTTGTCCTCTGCGCCTGACGAAGTCTTTGGTTTTTCCGGGACAGATTTTGTGGCTGGTTTGCATACCGAAGAGCCCGATGATGATTGCTTCGAGGACGTCGAAGCGTGCACTAGTGCATCGCTTTTCTTTTCAGCAGTTGAATTGGCTCCCAGCTGCAGCGTTTTCTTTGGTACATGTAAGGTTGGTGTCGAAGCCTTTTCTTTCTCAACCACTGATGCACCGTGAGCAATGATAAGCTCTCTCTCTTTGAGCACAAGCCGGCTACTGTACTCAAAAATCACTTTCTCGACCAACTCCAGGTATGGAATGTATGGCTTGAACGCTTTCCAAACGTTGAGCAGCGCCGCCCAGTCTTCTGGCAACGCGTTCGCCAGCATCATTGACCGGAATGGGTCCGTGAGCTGAATGCCTGCGATCTGTGCGTACTGTTTCATCATTAGCTCCAATCTGGCAATGAAATCCTGGGCGCTTTCGTCCTTCTCACCCAGTTTCATCACGTGCAACAGGCGGTGCGCCGTGTAAAAGTCGCTCACGTTGCGGTTGCCATACATACCGCAGAGTGTGACCCAACTGTCATAAATATTCTTGCCCAAGATAGCGCGCTCGACCTCGGGATGCAGGTGCCGCTGCAGAATGCTCATGGCTTCTGCTCGCTCCTCGATCACTTTGAGACGAGAAAGTCGCCCCGGTCGCATACCTAGGGCACCGCGCGTGCGCTTGCGTCCCGTGAAGTTGTTGCTGGTTTGACTGGGCTCGTCCTTGATGAGCACACCATCGGCGGCTGCAATGCGCGAATCAGATTGCTGCACTTGCTCGTTGCCGTCGCAAGAATCGTCATCAACCACCATGCCGCACTTGGGCGGGATCTCCTCGTTGTTGTACAAGAAACTCTGGCTGCCGTCGTAGTCCACAACGAGGATGTAACCGAGTAGGTGGAAGCGCAGCAGCTCGTTCTCGAGCCGCGCACGCCACAAGTTGAAATCCATCGAACCGTCAAACACGATGTAGCGGCGCGTGTTGCCGCCATTGCCACTGCCGCTGGTGCTGCTCGCACTCAGCATCATGCTCCTGGCGCTGCTCGCACTCAGCATCATGCTCCTGGCGCTCCTCTTGCTGCTGTCCTCGCTCGCGAGTTCAGTACTTAGGTCCTGTTGTTGAAGTCCATCCAAATGTCCTGTCAAATACGATGCTATCCTTTTTGAAAGGTTTTAGTAGTACCGTATGTGCATTGGGTCCGCTATGACATGCATTATAGAGTATGGTTCGGGTGCGGCATCACCACTATTTTTTGACCAGCAAAACAGGAGGAGCCCCGCGCGCAAGATGCTCAACACCACGCAGGTACGAATGCAGTTGCATCGTTATGAACGCGCTACATGCGAGCTGGCCCCGCGCTAACGCTATGTATGTATGTGTGCACTATTTACCTAGGAGCCTGCTGTCGCGCAGCTGGAGCACGCGCTGCGTCTGCACTACCTCGACAGCGCCGTTGAGCGCGCGAGCCTCGCGATCCTGAACGCTGTCGGCGTCACGGTCGCGCGTGTGGGTGTGATTGACGAAGAGATCGCTTCTGCAGTCGACGTCATTGCGGATGCAGAGCTAAGAGCTGAGCACGTGAACCCCTCTGGCGCGATCGCGTACAAGGTGGTGCACGGTCGTGTGTTCCTGGACGTCCGCGACGAGGGCGACAGCTGGATCCGCATTCTACTCTCGGAGGGCGTTGAAGTCACGATCGCCGGCCATGTGCTGCGTCGTTTCGTCGCGGACGTCACGTTCAATGCAGCTGTGGGTGTGGTTGAGCGCCCAGTAGAGACCCGCGCGCTTGCGCCTCGCTTTGCCAAGGCGTCGGACGCGCTCCAGATCGTCAAGTACCACAACTACCGCGAACTGATTTGCCAACTCTGCCGTCAGTTCTATGAAGCTGGGTGGGTGACTGGAACGGGCGGAAGTATCAGCATCCGATACGGCAACCGCATCTACATGACTCCGTCGGGGGTGCAGAAGGAGCGCATCCAGCCCGACGAGCTCTACCTGCTCGACATTGACGGCACGATCCTCGACGCACCACAGCAGAAGCCCGGCCAAAAGTACCCGAAGCTGTCAGACTGCTCGCCGCTCTTTCTGCACTCGTACCGTATCCGAAACGCCGGCGCGGTCATCCACAGCCACGGCATGACGTGCAACCTCATCACCGCTCTATGCGACGGCAAGAGTGAGTTCCGCATCACCCACCAGGAGATGATCAAGGGCCTCGCTGGTCACGGGTACCACGACGACCTCGTGATCCCAATCATCGAGAATACCGCGAAGGAGTCGGACCTCGCCGACTCGCTCGCCGTGGCGATCAAGAACTACCCTCAGGCGTCTGCTGTCCTCGTTCGCCGCCACGGCATCTACGTGTGGGGAGACTCCTGGGAGGCTGCGAAGCGTCACAGCGAGTGCCTGCACTACCTTTTCGAAGCCGCGATCGACATGCACAAGCTTCACATCGACTACACGGTGGCTCCGAAGCGCGCGATTGAGGACGAGGCGGCTCAGCAGAGAAAGCGTGCTCGCGCCGAGTCGTCGGATGCTACGAAGAGCATCGCTGAGCACCACAAGTACGTGCTTTTGGACATTGAAGGTACAACGACGCCAATCACTTTCGTCCACGATGTGCTCTTCCCTTTCGCCAAGAACAATGTCGAGAGCTTCCTGAAGGACACGTGGGCATCTGCGACCACTCAAGCGAATGTCACTGCCTTGCGTGAACAGGCCCAGCAGGATGCCACCGATGGTGTGTCGTCGCCGTCAATTCTGGCTGAAGATGCTGGCGATCACGAGCAAGTGGTCCACTCCATCGTCGAGTACGTCCACTGGAACATCAAGGCGGATCGTAAGATTGGCGCACTCAAGCAACTGCAGGGCCACATTTGGGACCTTGGCTACAAGAGCGGTGAGCTAAAGGCTCAGGTGTACGCGGATGTACCCGGTTTCCTCCAGCGCATGGAAGAGAAGCGCGTTCGAGTTGGCATTTACTCCTCTGGCTCTCGTCAAGCGCAAAAGTCGTTGTTCCAGTACTCTGACAAGGGCGACCTGCGCAAGTACCTGAGTGTGTACTTTGACACAAAAGTCGGACACAAGCGCGAGACGCGCAGCTATGAAGAGATGTTGCAGAGTCTGGGCGTGGACAGCGGCAAGGATGTACTGTTTGTGACCGACATTATCGAAGAAGCTGAAGCCGCCACTCGGGCTGGTGTTGACGCTGTGCTCTCGATTCGTCCAGGAAACGCCCCTTTGCCGGCGTCGCACCCGTACCGCACCATCTGTTCGTTCGCCGAGCTTTAGAGAAAACCACACTATGAAGACGGTGCGCATAGCTAGTTGTGTGAGCTCAATCGACATGGTGCCATATTCACCATTCCTCTCGTTGTTGGTGCTTACACGTTTCTATTCACTAGGTTGGCACCACTTTGCTGCTGTTGTGAGAAGAATTCAGCCGCGGAAGGAGCCTCGAAGGCAAACCCAGCGGCGTCTCCAGGGTCAGTTCTGCTGTCTTCTTTGCTACGAGTACGTTCATTGCATCATCATGCTGCTGATAAGATGCCGAATTCTCATCATCCGACATTTTGTCAAATGGCGCTCCGTCGGAGTCTCTCTGAGTCTCGACGGCGATTGCCAGCGAGTGGCTGACAGTGTCGCCATTGTGATCAGCGCCGCTGGCATGTTCGTCTTCAGAACTCAAAGCTTCTTTGTTTTTGTGATGTCGGCGATGATGATGCTTCTTCTTCTTCTGATGGTGCTTTCGATGATGGTGGTGAGGTGAAGACTGCGTTTCAAGTCCAGCTTCACTTTCACGAGCGCTTAGCTCTTCATAGGTCAGATCACTTCTTAGTGACGGTGACCTCGCATCATTCGAAGGAAATGACACATCTTGCTCAACAGGCGGGTGTGCAGTACGGTCGTGGTCAGGCTTCAGGTGCGCTTCGCTGGAGGTGCTTTGTTCCGATTCAGCACCTATTGCTGCTTGATTGTGCGCTTTGACAGTGCCAGAACTGCTGTGGATAGTGTTCTCATCTTCATCCGTGCGGCCAGAGTGACCACCGACGACAGAATTCGGCATATCAAGAGATCTCGGTGTACTTGTGAGAGGCTGCGAGCTGATTAATTCCTGTTCAGTCTCTTTCGTGGGGACCATCGAGCCTGAACTCAGTCGTTTTCGTTGTCGCCGCTGACGCCACCGATACACGTATCCTTTCGCGACGGACTCGACGATCATGTGCGCCACTTTGGCTCGGTAGATAAAGATCTGCTTGACACGGTCACGCTGCTGCTCGTACGGCAGCGATCGAATACCCATCTGATGAATGCAGAGGATGCGAAGCAACTCATTGAAATACGGCCGCTTGATCCAATTGCAAGTACTGTTCTCCGCGGACATGAGCGCCTGCACCTGACTTCGGATTTGAAGGAACGCTCGGCGCTGCCGATTGCGCTCGATTCGTAGACACGGAGGCAGCTCGGAGAGGAAGCTTGCGAGCTGCCACAGCGGGACGACGCCTTTGCCGTGAACGTCATACCTCTGGAAGACCTCGCGATAGGCTTCAAAGTCGAGCAACGAGATCGCGCAGACGTCACTTTTCAGGTAGCAGCTGCGGAAGTTCTCGAGGATGACGGTCACGAAGAGGTTGAGGAAGACAAACACGACCAGCGTAACGTACGTCGCGAAGAAGAGTGAGGCAGCTGGCACGCTCCCGCAGTCTGAGACCAGTGCACCAGTCTTCTCGTACACCCGCTCCGAGCACGAGGGTTTGGTCGCCATGCAGTCCGTCATAGTAAGATGCCAGTCATCACCCGACATGATCTGGAAAAGCAACAGAACGGACGACCCGAATGTGCGGAAGTTGGAAAAATGGTTCATTGCTGGCCCGAACTTGACTCCACCAAAGAGCTGGCGAGCCACAATCGCGAAGATGAAGATGATCGTGCACATGAGGAAGAAGATGTGGGCAATCGGCCGCAACGACGCGCGGAAGGTCTGGAAGATTGCATATACACCCCTGTTGAGCTTGACGAAGCGCAGCACGCGCATGACGCGGAAGATGCGCCCTGCCTGGATCAGCGTGTGGTAGCCGCTCGCGGAAAAGTACGCGACGAGCGAGCCAACGAGGATCCCGACTTCGAACGCTCCGTTTGCTGAAAACAGGTAGTAGCGGTGTAGCGCAACGCATTTGACTACTGCCTCAGCCGTGAAAATCGCCAAGAAGATGACCTCTATCACCTTGTAAGAGGTCGACACAGTCGATGTCGAGCTTGGATTCACTAGCAGTAGCAAAATGTTGAGCATGATCGCAGCTGAGATTGCTTGGGAAAAGCGCGGGTGCTGGCAGAAGTCATACAATTTTCCCAGGGCTTGCAGTCGTGGTCGCGGAATGAGGCGCAATGGCTTGAGCAGCAAGATGAATTTCTCAAGATCCACCCAGGATTTTTGACTCTCCGTGAGGATCTGCGTGCCGTCGTTGCGCTGAAACTGCTCGACGAGCACACCAACGAACAAGCGGATGACAAAGAGCGAGCCAATGTACACGTACAAGACGAAGAAGAGCGCGAACTCGGGCGAATTGTCCTGGATCGGCTGCTTGCTTTGCCCCGCGATGTCCATCGCCGCAAAAGTCTTGTCGATCCATTTAAGCGAGGTCATCTCGAGCAGCGTGAGGAACCCAACACCAACGTGGTCGAACGAAAAGCGAGCGTTTGACCACACGCGTGGCACCAAGATTGCGCCACTGGGCACTCCTCTCGCTGACGCCTCTTGCAGACTCAGTGCGCCGTCTGGAAACGCGAGAAAGAAGCCCACACACTCAGCTGCTGTCTTGACGTCCGAGTCGTTGCATGAGTAGAATTTGCCTGCAAAAAGACTCCGCCCGACGACGCCGAAGATGATGTACACGATCATGCAGAGCACAAACACGTTTCCCACCTGAGGCACGGACTGCGCAACAGCTGTCAAGATCGCTTTCATGTCCTGGTTGTGGTTTAGGATGCGAAGCGGTCGAAGCACGCGCCCCGCTCGGAAGACCCCAGCAGCACTCATCTCCGGGTAGAGCCCCGTGACGACTTCGTCGACGATGGCGATCACCAGCAATACGAAGTCGAGCTGGTTCCAGCGGTCTTCCATATACGCCTGCTTGTTCACGTACCCGAGCTGCTCGTCCTTGAAAAAGAGCGAGATGCGTAGGTAATCGAAGCCGAAGCCGTACGCGCCGACCTTGACGAGAAACTCGACTGCTAACACGAAGAGCACCATCTGGTTAATGATCGTTAGCCCCCGTGTAAGGTTGTCCGACGGTGGCGTCTGGCTCATCTCGGGGTGCGGATCGTCAATGATTAGATTCATGCAGCTCACGACGATCACGATTTGCACGAGTCGTGAGAACCAGACGCTGCCAGCGAGGCGCATGCAAAAGCGTCTCCACTTTTGCCGGATTGCAAGCCTCAAGGCACCGAAGGGATTGCGAGACGCCGGTGACAAGCTGCCCACCGCTCCTTTCTTGTTGAGGGCGCGGCCGTTCGAGACCCATGACGTCATATTCGAGTGGTAGATTGCGTCGTCCTGGTGGTCGTCGTCAAGACCCAAGAACATACGCAACTTGACGTTGCTCACGTTGTCCAGCTGGTCCATCTCGCCAAAAGCACGCACACCGCACTCCTCGATTTTCTCAAAGATGTCGAGCTCCTTTGGAATCGCGATGATCTGCGCAAGCTGAAGCTGGTAGGCTTCTTCCTCGGAGATGGAGAAGTTCTCGAGGATGGCGGCGATGAAGAGATTGAGCAGCACGTACTGGCCCAAAATGAAGATCACGATGAGGAAAGGTACCATGAACCAGTGCGGGTTCTCGGCGTCAACGGCATCGTAGGTGATGCTGGACCACTGGTCACCCGTGATCACCTGCAGCAGCGTCAGGAAAGATCGCCCAAAGGTGTCAAAGTTCCAGCGTGGTGTGTTGTCGGCGCTGTGCAGATGCGATCCACCAAAGAGCTGCATGGCGATGATGCTATGGACGACCTGGAAGAGCACCAGGAACACGACGACGTCCATCACACCGCGCGAGGACTTGAGCACCGACATGATGAGCTTCCGCGTGCCTTCCCACTTGAGCATCAGGCGGCTCACACGCAATGTTCGCAGCGATGAGATGCTGTTGAGGCCACTGAATGTGGTGTCCATGTTGTTGAGCACCATGTTGACGGCCGTGCAGATGACGACAACCATGTCGAAGATGCGCTCCGTGCTGTGCATGTACGTGCGCAGTCCTTTCATTGCGATGATGCGAACAACCATCTCGAACGCGAAGATTGAGCCAAAGAGGTACTCGGACACAGACAGAGTCAGCTGCAGATAGTCGCTCATGTTTGGGTACTCGAGCAGCAGAAAGAACGTGTTGACGACGATGCAGCCAGTGATGAAATCGTCGAACCGCTTGGAGAACACAAGCTTCTGGAATCGCATGAACGCCGGACTCCCTTCACTAGGGCCCAAGGTGGGTACAAGCGCATTCAGCGACTCAAAGGGTGCGTTCTCATGGATATCGACCAGAAGTGTGGGTTTCCGGGACAGCGGCGTACTCCGCCGTCGATCTCGTGGACTCTCGCTCATGGAACTGCTCTCCGCAACAGAGCCTCTATTCACGTTCTTTGGAGAGCTGCTCGTGTGCCGTTGGTACACTTTCGCGAACGGGAGCATGAACTCCTCCATCGTCGACGGGCTCTGAATCAACTCCTTCGTGGCTTCAGCTGTCAGGTCGCGGATGGATTTCCATTGGTGGGTGTGCGCGAGCATATCCATCGCCTCGCGCGCCTTGCCGTCCAGCATAATGTCTGAAGCAGGAGTCGCTAACCCGACGAGATTGGACATGCGGCTCGTGCGCTTCAGCCCGTCGCCGCCGTTGTCGCCTTCATCCTGTCCTTGTTCTTCGCCGCCCAGAATCGAGTCTTCTATTGCGAGCGTCGCGCCCATGATCAGGCTCACGTGTGTATCTTCTTCGTCTGGGTCCTTCCTGCCCATGAAGCGCGGCTGGTGCTCCTCGCTTTCCGCATCGATCGTAAAATTCATGAAGGCGGTGGTGATCACTGCCACGAACAGATTAACGACGAGAAAGACCATTGTGGCGATGATTGCGATGAAGAAGGAGACGCTCCAGTACGACGTGCCTTCGAGCACCGGCTCCATGATGTCGGTCACCCAGCCGTCCTGTGCGACGACGAGGAAAACGAGGAAGATCGACCTCAGGCCAGAGTCAAAGTTGATGTGCTTGGACGCAGGCTCGATTGCGCGGCAGGTCTGGTTGCTAGCAGCACAGCTCGCTGTCTCGGAGCAGTACACGCGGGGCAACGCCTCGAAGATCGTACTGGTCAAGTTGCCGTTCGACGAGCCTGTATCAACAACTGCGATGGAGCACTGGCTGTCGTACGACCCGTTGTAGGCCTCCAAGCCAAAGATGGAGAACGCCAGCAGGAAGAAGAGCGCGAGCGTCCCGACGTTTGCCAGGAACGGCACGGCACGAATCAGCGAGCGCAGAATGCGCCGCAGACCCGAGTACATTGTGAGGCTTCGGTACGTTTTAATGCCGCGCAGCACGCGGAACTTGGCGCCACCAAGGTGTGAGAGCAGACTCGCAACAAGCACGACGATGTTAAGGATACGGAAGCGTGAGCGCCTGAGGTATGATTCTGTCCCTGAGTAGAAGCCGAAGGCAATGGATTTGATGACGATCTCGAGTCCGATGAGCAACGTAAAGAAGACGTCGAGTCGAGCGTACGCACTGCCGTTGTAGTACTCGTTGTCCAGCGCCAGCACGGCCAGGTCTGCGAACACGATGAAGTACACGACGGCGCGGAATGCATTCGTTTTCACGATGTGCTTTGCCTTCGCCCGCACGTTGACAAGCCACTCGGGTGGTGGCGCAGGTTGCTGTTCTGCGTCTGGGTCTCCGTTTCGCTCGCTCAGTCCGAGTGTCGCCTGGAGTTCGCCGTATGACGAAGACGCATCCACGGAAGAGCGGGCAATGGACTTGTGCCGCATGCTCTTGCTGCTCTCAAGTCGCGGCTTACCGAGGTATTTAGAATTGAAGATCTCCAAACGCTTGAGCTCTGTGTGGGTGAAGATCGTGTCAGCTGCCGCCTCGGGATTCGACAGCATCACGGACGTCTTCCGGATCAAGATGTGCTCTTCGACCGACAGTTTGCGCGACGCGATTCGTCCCACGGACCCCGTGTTCCTTCGCTCGCTCACCGACGTCCTGAGCTCTCTTGGACTGCACGTGACTCCATCGTTGCCTAGGTTTCGATCTGTTGCTGCTGCTGCTGTTGGTGGTGCATTGTCGTGCTGACGAGAAGATGACGACCGCTCGACGCTGTCGCCATTCAGAACTCCCACTTGTACTCCTCTCGACATGGAGATGGCAGCATCTACTCGCTGACTATCCCAGGTTGAACGCTATGAGATGTCCGCTCCGCACAGGTGCATTTCCAAGGGCCTTGCAGATCTACCAGCCGTCGAAGAAGCTCAATGGGTTGTCCAACGGCGAGTCGTTCTGTCTCAAGTTGTTCGGCTGGTGGTTGGGCGACTCGAACGCTGACAGCGAAAGGCCACAAATACACCAGACAGCAGTTTCATGGGTGACAAAGCACTCGACCATAACATTTCACAGGTCTTACACTCAAACAGCGAATGCGACCAAAATCGTATTCCGTTCAAAACGAGACAAAATCGGCATTCATTTTCACAGGTTTCCGAATCGTGTGCGCTGGAACGAGCAAGCTCTTCTCGCGCACGTTTTTTCTTCAACGCTGGGAAATACCCGCGGCTAAAAGCCTCCAGTCTTCCCAGACCTAGTAGCTTGCACTTGAGAAGAGCGAGGATGTTTCGAGCAGCATGGACGTCTAGATTCCAGAAGTTCGCCTTGCAAGAACTGGTGGGACAGCACAAAACGTTTCTGGTTTTCTTCAAGCCGACTTCGTAGTCTTTGGTCTTGGTCAGGAGAAGAGCTTGTTCAAGTGGCGAGTGGCAGTTCGAACA